>QQNG01000279.1:0-163804 GCA_003666085.1 Pseudocercospora crystallina
ACCCTAACCCTAACCCTAACCCTAACCCTAACCCTAACCCTAACCCTAACCCTAACCCTAACCCTAACCCTAACCCTAACCCTAACCCTAACCCTAACCCTAACCCTAACCCTAACCCTAACCCTAACCCTAATAAAGATAGATTAAAGAAGACCCTTAATCTATCTAGCTTACGGCTCGTCCTAGCGTTTACGCTATAGCTCTCTTAGGATCGAAGCTCTAGCCTAAGCTAGACGCCGAGAGAGTACTAATAGAGCCCTAGCGGGATAGGTCGTAGTAGAGTAGCCCGCCTACCGTACGACGTAACGTACTTTAGTAATCTATCGACGTACGAGAAGAACTTAGGTACTTTATTCTTATCCTCGTCTATCCTAAAGATTATACCTACTATTTTCCGGCCTCGCTTACTACGAATTAGCCCTTAAGAAGATACTCTAGTACTTACGCGAGTAACACTAATAGTTTAAAAGTTAATAGCCGAGGTCTATACCTACTAGTATAGACTTACTTTACCGTAGTACTATATATATACTGTATATATAACTATTAAGCTTAAGGGGGTTAAGGTGTGTTACCCCTCCGTTATAGAGACTTTACGGCCCGATTTATATAGCCTCGTAAACGCCGAGGTTTCTAGGAGCGAGAATTAGGCTCGGTAAACCGAAGCTCTACGTAAGACTTAGTAGTAGCTCCTACGAACGAAGGGTAATAGTAGGATAGGGAGCGACTAGCTAATAGCTAGATAGAGGGTAAGAGCTCGAAGAAGGCTAAGACTAAAGGGGAGGATAGGTTAAGTAATAATAAATAGCCTTAGGAAGAAGAGACTATTAAATCTGTTAGGCTAGAGGGTAACGGGCTTATTAGGCTCCGTAACTAGGCTAGTAAGAAGAGTATAGTAGAGCTAGGGGAAAGCAGGAAAGAACTTGGGATATTAACGGAAGAGAAAGCTAAGTAACGTACGAACGGTACGAAGAGTAAAGACGAGAAGCACTAAGCACATCTCAAAACCATGTAGAACGGGATTCAGACAGAGCTTAAAGGAGAATATGGTGTAGAGCTGGCTGGTAAGCCGGGCAAGAAAGAGAAGCGGTATAAGAGCCATTATACCATACATCGGACTTCTCCCTTGGGATGCGCTTACCGCTACTCTCACTCCCTCGTTGGAGTGTGCTTTCTGCCAGTCTCCTTTGCGTAGTCGGCATGGCAATCGGCTCGCGCACTCTGTGTCGTGATATTTCCTGTGTCGTAACTTTCGACGGTAGTGCTCCAGATGTTGCGCCTGCTGAGCTGCACTTGAGGGAGTGGTGGCGCCGTTCCAGTTGGTCACGCGAGCGCCGTTGGTGGTGTTCATCACATTGACGCCCGAGGGCTCAGTGGCCCTATCGGAGCCATTTTGTGTGGTGTTTGGGCGTCTGGTAATATGCGTGTGTCCATGCTTGATTGTCCATTTCCGGTACAGGATATCGGTGTCATGGTATAATATGTGCGCGTGTCCATGCTTGATCGACTCAGTTGAACCAGAAGCCACGCCGCGCCAAGTTCGTCGAGGGCTGAACAGACACCCGCTTGGTTGAGGCAGACCGCGCTCGAATTGTCGATTGCAGTACACTTGCTTCTAACCGACGACAATTGCATTGCACGCGGCTCTTTTTGGTGGCGATAGCTGGCAGCAGGACAGCTCCTTCGGCGGCTGCTCCGGGGTGATGGTCCTGGGAGATTTGCAAGTCGGAGACGGGGGAAAGATTGACAGTCTGGTGATCATATCGGCAACAGTGGTCATTGCGGCGGGGACATCATGCTTGCAGGCGTGGCAGGCGTGGCAGCGCAAGCTCCACAGCTCGGACTTGGACCTGGACTTGTTGATGTCGTGTCTATTGGGTCCTGAGCTGAGGTGCCCGAAGGGTTGGGATGGGTGGCAGTCCACCACATGACGAAATGTTCATACCTCTACCGCTGTTGGTATGCGTCTTCAATCTCTTCCTTCCAACTTCTCTTACCAGGTGCCAGTGCTGCTTACCAAAAACCGTCCGGGTACGATCCGCCTCTTCCGATTTCCTTCATCAAGCGCCAGTTCTGCTTACCAAAAACCGTCCGCCTGGGCACGCTTCGCCGCCCTCAAGTTCTCCAGGCGCCAGTCCTGCTTGCCAAAAGCGCTGCGCCGGCACCAGCAAATGAGCGAGATCTTCCACCACCACCAAACGCGCCAAGACTAGTGGAATGAGCCTCTGCAGAGACTACGGACGAGGAAACGGCCCAGTTGGAGTAGACACCACCACAGTATCTACAGACCAGACGGTACCTGAGCACCTTCCTCTATGTCTTTCCGACCCGGTGGCGATGTTGCTGGAGCTTATCCCGTCCTTCGCACCAGAAGTGAGCGCAGGCTTTGCCAAGTTCAAAAGCAAGAACGAATAAGCGGACATGGAATCTCGCATTGAAGAGGTGATCTTCCAAGAGACTCCCTCACGATTGCTCGATCTTCCAACGGAGCTCGGAAACAATGTCTACCGCCCATGGTTGTTGATACAATGAGTGTCGTAGAGCGGGCGGATGAATGTTCGACCCCATGCGAGTTCACGCGATACTGGTGGGCGCCGTGCTGGTATGGAATGGAGCAGCCGATAGATACCGTTGACGTCACGGCTTCTTTTGACCAACTCCATTGTCCAGGTAGCGATGACAGTTTGCCCTGCCAAGAATCTGCTATGGCGCCAACGGACTATCATGAGGACATAGTCGCATCAAGCCCAGAAGCCACCACCACGTCCCAGACCTCATCCAGATAATGGAGATGGTGTAGTTGTTGCCCTGAGTAGCGAATTTGCTTTCTCCGTAGAAGATGCTCATGGCTTCGGATCGGACCTAGTGACATGTGCCGGGGAGAGCAGGCTCTTCGACCAACTCTTCCTTTAGCGTAACTCGGTCATTGTCTGTGAGGCTCCATTGGTCGGTTGCCACCTGGAGGGGGCCACGTTGTAGCAAGGCCCGACGATACCAAACGATACTCAGCATTCGCCTTCGAAGGCTTTGATTACAGAGAGACCACGTTCGGCGTGGGTATAGAGACGAATAGCATCAGTTGGTCGTCAAGTATAGAGCACTGCGCCCACTCGAAGGCGTGCGCTTTGGCACCTCCGACGGGAATCTTGCATTATACTTCTTAGCCGTGTGTCGGCCTGCTTCATTTTCTTACTCTTGTGGCAGCGCTGGTAGCGAGATCTGGCATGCGGCCCTCTACCAAGGGTCAAAAATTCCTGCCGAAGCATGACAGCCGAAGCCATGATAATCTCATCGCAGACGAGTACGTGGCCTCGAGTAGACCGCATGACCGTGGCAGCGAACACATTACTCTGGTCTTCTGGAAGGCAAACCAGCAGTCGCGGCCCATCCAGGTCGAATCAAGCATCGCACATTGGTGGCTTGGCTGCGGGCGCCGCTTTAAGGTGGGCATTCACGCACCGGTACGCTCCCGGTCTCTCCTTAGCGGAGGCTTTCGTTGAGGAGGGCAAATTTATCATCTGCGTAGGCATTGACTACATCTCGAAGTAATCTACCGACATGCTTACGTTTAATATACCGACCTATTTGCAGCCCTACTACGTATTCTGCGGAACAAGGTTAAAAGCAGACGTCTTCCGAGGGAAGAATGTAAAGGAATTAAGCATAGACACACGCGCATTTAGAAAATATTACGACATAAAGTATAGGAGATATAGTGAGAGGTTCTAGCCCGTCACGACATAGGGGATCCCGGTCTGCGAACGGTTGTTGAGAGGGAGAGCGAGCGCTAAGAGAGAGGGGCAAATTGTAACTTACCTTGTTGACGAACTTCGAGCAGCTAGCCATGGCCACATGGCCGCGAGTTGAGGAAAAGGGACTGATCGCAGGGATCGACAGAGGACTTGGATGAGTCTATGTCAATTTGCGTCAGCCTGCCTGCCGGGTTGAACGAAGCATGAGGGCGAAGGCAGTGCTAATGATGCAGCTCACCTAGGCCCCATCTGTGCTGCCACGAACTGGATAGACGTTGACGAACTGGCTTGGATATCGACTTAGCGTCGCTTGAATAGTTTGGACTTGGACGTCTACCTTCGCGGCGTGTGCGGATCTGGCACGCTCGGCCGCAATGACCAGCGCATTTAGACCTTGAAGCACCCCTCAGCTAGAGCACGCCGGGGAACACACTCAAAGACTAGCACTTCCAGCCAAGGTGTTATCGCGAGTGGAGAAGAGCACCAGAGAGGGACAGACTCGAGCATGAAAACATCTGTGCACTCAAGTCAAGCCAAGACGTACTACAAACGGCGCACACCTAGAACTGATTCTAGTAGTGGGACTTGTCTGGCCCTGACCCAGACGGTGGCCTACCTCTTGTATGCCCGGCGCGGCGGCGCAGCTGGTCTGGCTTGGAACTTTGCTGGACATTCATTTCTTGGCTGACGGCTTCAGTGAAGTGAAACCGAGCCTGGAGTGAAACGGAATGGAGGTAGACGATAGCTTCCGACTGCCTGGAGACTCTCGCGTTCCACTTCTCAAGTTGGAAGTGGTATTCTGGATCAAATCCTATAGCAGGCCGAATCCATCTCCAGATTCGGTTCGAATATGCCTAACCCTGGCGTTTGTCAATGGTCCTATCGAGAGTGATCAAGATCATTCTGGAACCTGTTAGCCACCGTACGCAAATGAAACACAATTTCAGATCATGACACTTCAGCACCACCAACCTGGCCATCCCTAACCCTGACGATGCTCTCAGCTTCCATTGGAGAGTGTGATTCTACAGTCAGGGCGCTTTCAGGAATATACAAGTCACTTCAGCTCATTCTATTATACATCAACTTGGCACATCCGCGCATCACAACACCCAATCTGGCTATCCCTAACCCTAACGTTGGTCCCAAAACTCCAAGAGATATAATCGGGTACACTCAGCCTCGTTATCCCTAACCCTGGACGATGTAACAACAACGAGCGCAGTGGGTCTGAACCAAGATGCATTCGCTCCGCTTCATACTCGCTCTGACAAGAATAGAAGCTCCTGCAACAGCAACATGACACTCCTACTACAAAGCGTAAGTCTCTTCGTCGTTGGCTTTCAGGGCCTGCAGATACTGTTTGGCGGTGCGCTCAATACGCTTCTACTCCTCCTTCTTAATGTCGGAACTCTACTCTTGCTTCTCAATGTTGGAAAGAGTCTGCATCATCAGGCGCCCCAGCTGTTGCATGCGAGCTTCTTGTGCCTGAATGTGATTGCGAACCCATCGGCATACTGGACAATCGAGCGCAGATCTTCGACGGCGAACCCGTCATGGGCACCGCCTGTCGATGAAGGATCTCGGCGACAGAATGGGAAGATTGACCATGGTCTTCTAGTTTGCAAGACCAATGAGTAGAATGCAAGTCGGTCCCGGCTTGTTTTGACCCTTGCAGTTGTTGACGATGTATTCGAGAAGTGATGACTGCAATCTATGTGGCACAAGTCTAGTCCAAGTACTGAAATTGAGTTTGTGTTGTAGGTCTCCTGAGTCGCGGCACTCATGGAAATGAATTCCACCCTTCAGTAGCCGTATCTCGTTTCCTTGTGTGGTCGCGCGGGTGATTTGGCGGAATCTCCTCGCGAGCTCCGCCGCCTCGCCGCGTGAACACCTGCTCCTCCTCGCCGTGGGACACTTTGCTGATGCTGAGACCGAACACTGTACATCACAAACGCCAGTGGGTTGGAGGGGGGTTGAGAGCAAGCTCCCAAACCCCCTCCCCCTGAGGCGGACGCGATGAGCAGTACACATGGCATATGGGGGGGCAAGTGGACGGGCTACTGTGACAATGTAGCAATGACTCGAAAGACCAGTTCCGTCCTCCCACCACAAACGCCGGTGGGCGAGGAGTTTGGGGAGCTTGCGACCCGCCCCCCCTCACTAAGGCGGCCTCCCATAGAAGTGAAAACCGCTCTGAAGATGTAGTGATAAGAGAAGTCAAGGAAGAGGAGAAAAAGTGAAGTGAGAAGCGAGTAGAAGATGTGAAGGGAAGAAGTAAAAGTCTTTCGAGGAGTGAAATCAATGTGTCCACGACAATCGACTGAGCGGATGCATAGTTACGGTGAAGAGTGTAGGCGTTCAAACATAACCCTGGTATTCAAAATCGAGCTGACCCTGACCCTGACGTATGACTCGGGGGCGGTAGGACTGCCCACATGTTGCACGTGGCAGGCGCGAACTTGTAAGAGCTTCTACAGAAGTGGAATGAGAAAGGAAGAGAACCCATTTTATAGTAGGCATTTGGCAATGTTCCACGTGGTTCCATGGTATTCCAACGTCTTCCGGAATGAAGTCAACAGATAATAAGGCTTTGAAAGTGAGGTTTTAGGGTGTGAGGGAGTAGCGGCCGATGATATTTTTCAACTAATACCTCGAAGTCGCCTCCAACACCTGTTGCGTTCCCTGTAGGTAACTTCCCTCCAGCTTCCTCCACGCCACACGAAACCTCACGGTCCTCTACCTCCGTATCTGGATGACGAATAACGTCCACCTTGCTTATCTGGAATAGCTACGCTTAGAAGCAGCCCGCGGAGTCGTTGTTTCCCAACTCAAGGACTTCATCGCCCGCTACTCCTCTACCCTCCGAACCCTCGAGCTCGTTAACCTGACTTTCAACGACGACGATCTCGTCGCTGCTTTCCCGCCAATCCTTACGGCTACGGATCTGCAGCTACGTCAACTTCGCCTGCGTCAGATCTGCAGTCAGCGCATGGGATTGCTGTTGTTTGGCACGGATGCTACGTAGAGTACGCAGAGGAGACGGGCGGCAAACGGGGGCTGGCGCGTCGGTAGAATGAAGGGCACTACGGCATCGGAAGGGCATTGCAAGGGCACTTCCGCATTGAACGCACCGATAGGAGCCTCTTGAGCCACATCAGCAACAAGAAGCACACATGGCTGCACGACATGCGTATGAAGTACCGCGAATAAGTGTCGCACTGCTCCAGGCTGACGACTCGTTCTACGATCTCGACGTCTC
Organism: Pseudocercospora crystallina; assembly: GCA_003666085.1. NCBI lineage: Eukaryota > Fungi > Ascomycota > Dothideomycetes > Mycosphaerellales > Mycosphaerellaceae > Pseudocercospora > Pseudocercospora crystallina. The sequence goes on from QQNG01000279.1 coordinate 7,015, forward strand.
AACAGCTGTACCACGATTGTGCAAGAGACTGTGTCAGTCTGATTTTGTTGGACTGTTCACAGTGCTATTGCCATGAATGTGATGGATATAGATCTGAGCGGGTGTGAGAGAGAGAGTTGTTAGATGAAGGGGAAGAGCCTTTAGAAAAGGGGCCCACGTTCCCAAACACGACTAACCCCAACCCTGATGCTGCGTAGACTCATATCCAGGCCCGTTCATCTTCACTGACCCTAACCCTGACATTGGCCCGCTTCATCGTTCCACCTCTTGAACAAGGCGGCAGACTTCAGCGACAGATTGGATGCATCGGTCTCGGGGTGTTCGGTTCATGCTCGCAAACGAATTATATGACTCGGGTTGCAGTTCAGGAAGGATATGTTGATCCAATAAGAGCCGTGATACTTGAGAGGAGTCGGACGAGTCGTGTTGATGCCAAAAGTATCGCCAAAGTCCAGATCGCGAGCAGATGGGTCTTGGGGACGGCTCTTCTCCGTCCGTTCAGACACTGACAGGTGAGATTCCGAAGATTCTTTGCTCCAGCGAGCGTTACTGTGAGGGAGGAGGTCGACGGCCGACTTTAAATGTCGAGGGTAGATGGATGTTTCGGGCTTCTTCATACCGAGTCCGCCAGTCCCTTCAATCGCTTGGCGCATCACCATACAGTGCACTTTGCTTGCGGGTTCGTCAAAACACCGCGCGGTGTAATGCGCTTTGGATATGTTTCCTCTGGACCACCGTGGACTCATGCGCTCGCAATGCGCTACGCACGGACTTACCGTGGTTGGGTGAACGGCCACCAAAGGCTCGACGGGCTGGACGGGTTGGACGAGCTGGAAGAGCTTCGAAAGATCCGTACGGATTTCATTACCAACCTATGCGCTCCCATGGCCTTCAAACGTCGTCATCATCAGTAGCCGTGGATCCGGACACTCGCGATGCGATGCCTGCGTGTGAAATGTAGCAAGTGCGCAACTGTGGGAGCCAAAGGAATAGCATGAGCTGGACAGAATTTGCAAGATTCTTGCGGATCTTGCTGTGCAGCTATGCGCAGTGATACTCTTCACGTGTCGGCCATCCAAATTGCCAGGGGTCTCGAGGATTGCGATAAGCTGGAGGCGTATCGACTGCGCATGAACGTTAAACTCGAGGACGCAGAAGAATCCCTCGAACGCGGAGATCGGGACATGGAACAGGCATATGGGCTGATCATCTGTGAGCAGGCTTCTCTTGGCGGCTTGCTTGGGCACGGCTTGCTCGTCTGCGGTAGACAGGATGTTGAGCTTGTGATGCGACACAATTCGATCCCCAAAGTCGAGAGCAAAGGCGTTGGGGAATCTCCAACTCAAAGCCTTGGGGAGGCTCTAAGTGCTTTGGATCTTGCATGACGTACACATGAGGGGTGGTAGAGTTGACGATTGGTCTGTCGAGTTTGAAGAGAAGCCAGTGATTGTGAATTTGGGATTAGGATTGTCTGGAGAGATGCAATCCTATGTTATCGGTGGCGACGGTGTCGAGCCAGATTACCGGCAGCGGCAAGGTAAGACCGAAGCGAACAAGCAACCGGTGATGCCATTGCAAACACCCGACCGCAGGTAACCGGGCCTTCGCAGTGTTTCAATCCTCTTACTTCGCGACGAGAAACAGCAGATTCTGTTTGAGGCTTGACCTGTTCATGATCGCTCGTCGTATATTGAACTTGCTGCACATGGTCAGCTTTAGTATTGAAGGCCTGTGTGGGGTTAAGAGAAAACGCTCAGCTGTGAAAGGCTGAAGGCTACTTAAGCAATGCCAACAAAGAGGCAGAGTGATGAAGCTGAAGCAGGCGAAAGTCTGGCGTACCCGCGTCGCGTGAGCGCCTGGTGGGATCACTCACTGAACATCCCGCAGCGGAGTTGGATACTATGACCGGTGCGTGGAGGACTGGGCTTTGGAAGCAGCGTGGCGTTTCGAAGCAGAGTCCTTCGTACAGAGCTGGGTTGGAGGTGAGGATGTCGAGCTCGCTGGCGGCGGTGGTATTTGTATTCAGCAAGACCCTCAGACCTCTGGCCTCCGCGCTGTCACCCCTCTCGCACCGCGGCCGTCTCCTATCTACACTGTCCATTGTCCATTGCCAACGGAGCGCAGGCTGATGCAAGCAAGAACCCGATCACATACGCTCCCAGACCGCGGCCTGCAGCTAACGAGATGTCCACCCGCCTACACTGTCCACCATGCTTCTGTGCGCCTTCTCCGCTAGGGTCAAGCGCTGGCCCCCACTCGGTAGATGAAATGAAGGCATTCAACACAGTTTGCATTAAGCAGACAGGAGGGGTGGAGATGGCGGAGATGATGGTGACAATGGTGATGACAGCGGCGGCGGAGATGATAGGGCGGGCGCGGTGAGCTCAGATTCCGTGATGATGAGGTGGATTGCTAGGTCTTGACTGGAGTGAATCTCAACGAATGAAGCCTGAGGTTCACCGCGGACCGACGTGGACGCTGATTGGCTGCAGAGCCCGTGGGGATCCAGCAACGTGACATCCAAATCTCCAATCTCAAGTCGGACATCCACCTCCATTCTGCATTCTTTCACATACATCCTTAATCAAGCTTCATCACAAAGCTACCTTTTGACTCCTCCATCGGGCTGATTCGGTTTATCAAGCTGATTCGTCTAATGCTCGATTCCAGCTTCATTGTCGACACCCGCTTTCCCAATTTCGTTAACAGGAAGACGGAACCCAAGGCTTCCTTACGCTTCGATCTTGATACGGCCGTTTTGCCAGACCCTAGAGATGAGACTTGACATCTTTGGACCAAGTACTTTCATTAGGCTTTATCGTAGTAGCCTCCAAGGAAGCTCGACAATTCATACTCTGCTCAACTTTAGATAACCGCCGACTTCTCACATTGCAGATACGTTGCTTTTCTGAAGTGAAGCTACCGAGCGTAGAAGCAGAGCCTCAGTTCGAAGAGGCAATCGAAATGCCTCCCACTGAGGCAGCCACGCCCGCCACCTTCGACCTACCACTCCGCCCTGCAGACGGCTTAACCCAAGAACGCAAGACCAGCATCGAGCACGCTCTCCAGAAATACCGAGATAGAGTACTCGAACTCAACATGGCTGCTCTCAAGATCGCTATCGAAGACATCGAGCAACAACAATTTCGACCGATAGACTTCTGGCCCAGGAATCCAGATCTTTCACCCGAAGCACTACCCAAGCGACGGATCGAATCTCTTGAGGACGAGCTCAGTATTCCGTTAGGTTCAGACCCAACTATTACCTCCGTCCGGGACTTTCTCTCGGAGGACCGACGAGAAAACCTCATCCGAACTTGCCGTCTTGATGGTACTACTCACGGAGACGTCGATCTCGCATATCGAGTAGCATGGATTGCAAAGACAGAGCAGAAGATCACGACAGCTGAAAGGACTACCATCCACCCAGCTGGCCTCCCTGCTGACTTGAAGTATCTCATGACCTTAGTCCGCGGCCTCTGTGGTCCAGGACTTCCTTCGGAGCGCTTCTACGGCGAACTTCGACAGCCGAAATTCCTCTCCGATATTGAGGGTTTCAAAGACGAGGACCGTCTTACTTCCGAAGACGAAGAGCAAACAGACTCCGGATGGGTCACGGTGCCCAGAACAGAAGAAGAAGTCAGCCGTGGCAAACTCTCCGACGTTTTGAGAGATTGGGATGACTGGGTAGTTGCCATGGGTGTCGGTATTGGCAATGGTGGGATGGCGGTCTACTGTCGGCATAAAGATGATAATAGTAACCGCTCGTGGAGGTGGAGGTATGGCATACACGATCCTCCATGCGACAGCGCCCTGTACGATACTGTCGAAGAGTTCCTGGCATTCTATGCCGAGTTCAACCAGGAGAGCGAGGAAGGTGGCAATACTACCATCTGACCAAGGCCCTGGCCTTGGTTGACAGCATTCTCAAGCGCCGACGGGACCATCCAACTCCGGCCTTGTTGGGTACCGCACACATCTCATCCACGAAACCAGTGCAATTCACCTCCACTTGCAGTCACACTACCAGCACCTCGGCACCACAATTTGGCTATCCCTAACCCTGACTCTGGCTGCGCACTCCTCCTATCCACCTGTCCGGGACAGAGACTCCGCGAGGTCTTCCTTGGAAGTGTGATCGATATAGATGCATCAATCTAGCAGATTCCATGCATTCAAGACATTCGATCTACCTAATCTCGAGTGCACAATATGGCGCACTCTCCGCGGCTTGAACAGATGAGGCTGCATAACACGACTCCCCAAACGCTTCTACACCGATACCTCCTTATGCGATGCTGAGACGCCCAGCTTCTCCTCGGCAATTCTCGCTCCTTCCGGATCCTCCAATGCATGGGGTACCAGCTGATCTCCAAACAACTCATCCATCTGCTCCAGCGTCTTGCCCTTGGTCTCTGGGTAAAAGAGGATGTAGCAAATCATGGCGATGACATTGAAAACGAAGAAGACGTAGAAGTAGCGGAAGCCGATGCTGGACAACGCTTGCGGTGAGAACTGGGCGAAGACGAGGTTGAAGACCCAGTTCGTGAAGGTCGTGATCGCATTGCCAAGCGCGCGGACTTCAATGGGGAAGATCTCTGCAGGATAGATCTGGAACAGTCAGCAAGTCCTTCGAAGACAGGAATGTGTGAACATACCCATGAGATGATACCGATCGGCGTGTAAAAGAGCGAGAACACAAAGTTCATGGCCACCATCGCTCGCAGCATATTCGCATTGTTTGGATCCAGATGCTGGCTCATTGCAGCATTTGCAACGAGAGCAGCACCCATACCGGCGGCTGACAAGATCAACGGCTTGACACGGCCTGTCTTGTCAACTGTGAGCAGTCCGATTGAGCAGTACACCACTGATAAGGCACCGCTGATCCCGATGATCATCAGGGAGGTCTGATCCGAGATACCGAGGAGACCGTAGATACGAGGACCGTAATAGTTGATCACATTGATACCAGACAATGGACCGAACGCCTGCACACCGCATCCGAGCAGAAGCCTTTTTCTCCATGAAGGCTTTGTAAAGATTTTTGTCCAAGACGTCTGATTGCTCAATCGATCTGCAGCAACGACATCCACAATCTCTTGCAGCTCCAGCTCAACCATGCGTGTGTCTCCTTCCGACCCAGTCTTCCTCAGCTTGACAAGCACTGCATGCGCCTTTTCATGCCGATCCTTCTCCACGAGCCAACGCGGTGACTCGGCCAAGAACCAGATGCCGCATGCCAGGATGAGGGCTGGAAGACACTGAAAAGCCAGTGGGAAGCGCCACTGAACGCTCGAGGTCGTGACGAAAGACAATCCGTATCCGAGCCATTGCGCAACCAAAAAACCCCAGCTGAGAAACCACTGCAGTAGTCCGGATTGGAGACCACGATACCTCGGCTCTGAAAGTTCAGCCGCATACATTGGAATGGTCGAAGTCAGCATTCCGACGGCAACTCCTCCAATGAATCGTCCAACAATCAGCATTGAGAGAGCTGCAGCACCACCTTGCAAAGCACTTCCAATGAAAGACACGACGGATCCAATGAAGATCGTCTTCTTCCGGCCGAGTTTGTTCGCGAACAGCATGTTTATGATCGTTCCAAGAATCGCTCCACCCTGGAATGCCGAAACGATACCGCCAGTTTCTGTATCGGAAGGGCTGTTGAAATACTTGACGAACTCCGACACCGAGATCGCTGAGGTTATGATACCAGAGTCATAGCCGAAGAGGAAGCCTCCGATGGCTAGGAAGGTCGAGGACCAGAGGGAGGTGTATTTTCCCATGGCTGTCGTCGCGGGAGAGGGTGCTGATTAACACAACCAAGGATGGCAGATGCAGGCATATATGATCTCGACAAAGACTGTTTGAATCTAGATCTGGAATGCATGGAGGCCACGCGGAGCCCCAGAAAGCGGAGTACTGGGGTTTGGCAAAGCGCAGCAAAGCAGATTCGGTGCATGTTCACCCGCATACCACAAAGAAGATGCCGCTTGGGACCAACAATGATCTTGATTCCATCGTGCGAGGATTCGGTCTGCGTTGATACGAATATGATCGGACTTCTCTGGAACTTTGCCGAGTCACGATGTGTGAATCGGATGATTTAGAGATACGCTCCACCATCTGCTCATGAAGATGGCAAAGACAGAGTTGAACTTCACTCGAACGATGCTGATGTGGCGTGAAGAGTCCATTCCAGTGCAGGAGCCGACGCGTGGAGCCGGTCGTGGTGTGGCGTTCCGACTCAGGGCTTCGCTGCAAAGTGAGCCGAATCGCCGCATCTCTCTCCTTCTCGGCAACTGCACCTGGCAAATGCCAATACCATCTCACCAACAGCCAGCATACTTCAACATGGCGGTCTACTTTGGCAGTACTCGCTTCCGACACTTACTTCTGAGCAGTTCTTGGACCCTCCACTCAGCCACCGAATCACAATGCAAGTACAACGGTGCGGCATTCATGGCTTCCACGAAGTCCTTGGAATTGATGAGGATGAGATTCGACTCTACTGGACCTTAACCAGCGAAACCGATGGCGATTATCAGACGGCGTATGAAATCAAAGTTTCGACAGATGAGAATGCCTTCGCCAGCGATTCGACGTCGGATGCATATACATGGACCTCTGGAAAGGTAGCGACTCCGGACCAGAGAAACATCCTCTGCAAATCGGCAGATGGTTTCCAATCTACCACCAACTACTTCTGGCAAGTCACGGTCTGGGACTTCAATGACCAGCCTCACAAAAGCAAGGTCAACCACTTCTTCACCTCCTACCCACGATCAAGACTCCTACCACCATGGAGCATGAACCAAACCTACATGCCTCACAGCAGCTTGATCTTTCGTACATGGTTCGAGAATGAGCATGATAGATGGAAAGCAGTCTGGATCGGCAACGGCTCAGACAAGCCTCTGTATCTTCGCAAGTCTTTCCAGTTCAAGGCGAAGCCGACCTGTGTCATCGCTCTTGCTTCTGGATTGGGCCACTTCAACTTGTCTTTTAATGGTCGACCCGCCTACGATCATGTGTTAGATCCCGGATGGACGAACTACCATCGCACTGTCCAATTCGTTGGCTACGACCTCACCAAGGCTGCCTCTACCGGCGAGAACGTCGTTGGAGCGCACCTCGGAAACGGCTTCTACGCAGGTGACCAAGGCGATCGCTTTTTCTGGCCAATGTATGAAGACAACACATACGTGCGCTACGGCAATGAGTTGTGCTTCTTCCTTGAACTCCATGCATTTCACGAAGATGGCAGCAAGGAAGTCATCATCTCCGACCCATCTTGGAAGGTCCGTGAGAGCGCAACCACTCTTGCGAACATCTACGCTTCGGAAACACATGACAGGCGACTGTACCCAGTGGCTTGGGACTCACCGGGCTTTGATGACTCTAAATGGCAACCGGCGAAACCATTGACGGGACCAAGAGGCTTCTTACGATACCAGAGCCAGCCGCCGGTAATTCGACACAACACATTCACACCTGTCTCTGTTAAGCGACCAAGACCTGGCGTCCTTTGTTATGATCTAGGCCAGAACTCATCGACAATGGTCAAGATTGCCGTTCAAGGCTCAGCAGGCTCGGAGATTATCATTCGCTACGCCGAGACTGCCAACGAGGACGGCACTGTCTTAATGCCAGATCCACTTTTCAAACAATTCGAGACTCATGTCTACAGCATCTTCCGTCTTGCTGGCACTGGTCAGCCTGAGATATGGGAGCCCGACTTCTCCTTCACCAGCGCACGATACATCCAGATCGAAGGTGCTGGCTTGGACGAGAGCGAGGGACTACCAGTCATACACTCTGTTGTCGGCCAGCATGTCTCCTCCGCATCTCGCCATTTGGGTTCTCTGAAGACCGACCAAGATGACTGCAACCAGCTGATCAATGCCTGCAAATGGACTTACTCAAGCAACCTCTTCAGCTACCACACAGACTGCCCACAGATCGAGAAATTTGGCTGGCTTGAGGTCACGCATCTGCTTGCACCTGGTACTCAACATATCCGTGACGTCGAAGCATTGTACTCCAAGATCTTGCAAGATATCATAGACACACAAGAGCCGACAGGTCTTGTACCGACAATGGCCCCTGAGATCCGATACATGTGCGGGCCGATGCACGATACCGTGACGTGGGGCTGCGCGGTGTGTTTCTTGCCTGAAATCTTGAAGAAGTACTATGGCTCTACACATGTGATACCCAAGATCTACCCAGCAGCTGTCCGATACATGGAGTACATGCGCACGAAAGAGCGGAAAGGAGGTCTTATCGAGCACGGCCTTGGTGATTGGGGCCGAGATATTGCGTTTGGTAATCATCAGGCCAATATTGAGACAGCGGTTTATCACAAGTGTTTGCAATGCTGCGAAATGATGGCTACCGAGCTTGGCCGGGAAATCGAAGCAGCGGAATTCCAGAGGCGGGCAGAGATCATTCACGAAGTTTACAACAAACATCTTCTTGTCACTGACGACAATGATCGGCCCGGGGCATACTACACCTCCCTCGACAACTACCCATCCCGAGACTGCACCGCAGTCGCCCAAGCCATCGCCCTCCAATTCAACCTCGTCCCACCCCAACACATCCCCTCGGTCCAAACCGCCTTTCTCTCCTCTGTCTCAGACGGCATCGTGCGAGCCGGCGAAATTGGCCTCCCCTTCCTCTTCCGCACCCTCGACGACCTCCGACGTCCCGACATAGTCCTTAAGATGGCCCGCCAAGAAGAACACCCATCCTACATGCGCTTTATCCGCCGCGGCGAAACGACGCTGAGCGAGTTCTGGCAAGATGCGTGTCGGTCGAAATGTCATGATATGCTTGGGACGATTTATGAGTGGTTTTATGCTGCTGTGTTGGGGGTGAAGCCAACGGGAGATGCGTATCGGACTTTCAGCATCTCTCCGCCGTATGAGTCGGAGTTCAATGAAGTTGAAGGAGATGTTGAGTGTCCGTATGGGAGGATTGCGGTGCGGTATCGGAGGAAGGGGGATGCGGTTGAGATTGAGGTGGAGGTGGCGATGAGTACCATTGCGACGTTGGTTCTGCCTGAAGGAGCAAAGGATGTGGAGGTGACGTCGAAGCGCACGCTGGAGTCTGTTGAAGTCAGAAGCGGAGAGGTTGAGCTGAGACCTGGGTCGTACCATGTGCAGATACAGTGTGCACGCCGATGAAAATGCTGAATACCGCGGGTCGTTGTACTGTATTCTGTCTGGAAGGACAGCAATATACTGCTTCGAGTCAGCATAGGCCCATCCAAAGCCTCTTGTCGGTCGAACGATTGTGTAATTGGAGATCGAGCGCAAGCAGACGACTCCTTACATTCTGGATGCGTCGACCCGGACGCATCCAAGAGTCTGCTGTCTCTTGTCGAAAGGTCACGATGGTCTGGCTGTGGAATGATGGATCTATTCGGTATGCAACACCACTTGGCGTCGAGCGGTTCGAAGTCAGATCGGCGGAGGCTGTGCCAATGGATGCAGGATCTGGTGCATACAAGCCTCTTAACCACATACCAAATCCACATGCGAAGAGGAAGTAAATTCAGGCATTCGTCATTGGTGCGAATGCATGTCATATGCAGTCGAGAACATAATGGCAGCTCAGTGTCTGCAGGCATCGAGCACTGTGCCGTCAAAGACCGTCACTTTGTAATATCCTGCTGCCATCATGGCCCATTGATCACCATCCTACAAATAGCACAAATGGCCGACCTAGATACAACCATAGCCTGGTAAGTCCAAGTGATTTAAACAGCAAGTGGACAATATCCATGCCAAGCAGGGAGCTCGGAAAAACAGGCACGAACTTCACCCAGCCAGCCATGAAGCTTTACCCACAGCCCGATTCCTCTCCGTCGCAACAAAGCATATCAAAGTTCGAATCAAGCAAATCGCACTCGCATTTCTAGCCTCGAATGGTCGTTTTGTGTTTCAGAGTATGCAAGAGCTTTAGTCTTGCATCCCGATACGAGACGATCTACACTTTGAAGCTCGTATTGGGAAACTTCGAATCCTCTTGGAAGCTTCAGACAGAGACCATTACGCGTTCCACGGCCGACAACACCACTTCTTGGGGTTGCACAGCCTCTTTGATCAAATACATATCAATTGAAGAAGAATAAGCAGAACAACTTGGAAGACGAAATCAAGCAACCACACCAGGTGTTCATTCATTCGTTTCAACATCCCCTCCCCTCCTCCGACCTATCACTCGTTCATCTCGACCACCTCCACCATGCCTCCCCAACAGCCACCATGGAAACGCAGCTGGTTCATCACCTCCCAAACAATCCAACTCCTGGGCGCACTCGGAATCATCGTCCTCACGATCCTCGCCATAGTCGATCAAGCCAGCGAAGGGTTTTACACAGATTATGAACCGGTTGATGGATCTTGGGGGTATGGGGAGTATAAGATGACTGTGTACGTCTTTACCTCAAACATTCAAATCCCAAGCAAAGATGGGTAGGGGAGGTGTGCTGATGATTAACGATGTAGAGCTCAGACCCCGGTTCTACTGTTGGCGACTCTGGGGAGTGTTGCGTTGACAGGGATGGAGATCCATCTCTTCCGAAACCTCCATTTAACCTCCATGGTCTATCTTTCAAGCAGTGTGGCTAAGATGTATCTTTACTTCATGGCCACTCTAGCCACGCTTGCTGCTCTTCCGGGTCTGGATTTCCTCATCTTCATTTGTGGATGCATTTCCGCATTTTTGACGTGAGTACCCATCCACCCTAGCAGTCCAGGCTTGAGTTGTATGCTGATGATTTTGATCAATAGACTATGGATGATCCACCCCGTAGCTTCAAGTGCCGTGATGTTCAGGCGCTTGAGGCGCGACCGCAAGATGGGGGATTATCAGGTTGGGGTTGGAGAGGAGTTTGACGATGTCGCTGCAGCCGAGCTGGGGAGTGTGAGAGATACTGCGTCGCCAGTGACGGAGCTGGGGAGTGGGAGTTTCAAGGGTCAGCGGATCTGATGGCATGATGACCAGAAGCCGAAATAAGCACTATGACGATACATGACTGAAGAGTGCTCTCAAAATCGTGAGTCACTCTAACGATGCGGGAGTCCACTCTAGGATGAGCAAATGTAGCACCTTCCAAAGAGAGAAGAGAAGGCAATCAAGACTTCCTCTTCTTCTTATTCGCCTTCTCCATCCCATGTCTCCTCTTCCCCGTGACATCTCTCCCCTCTTCAATTGCCAACATCGCCTCTCTTTTCTTATCACCCACAACATTGAGAGCCTCCTTCACCACCCGACTCTCCACAGCCACCTTATCTTCTTGATACTCTTCCATCTCACGCCCGACCCGAGCTTCTATGGCATGCACCAGTTCTACATCACGTTGTCCTACCAAGCTGATGGCGAGACCTTTGCGCCCGGCACGAGCAGTTCGACCGACGCGGTGGATGTAGTCGTCGGGGTTTCTTGGTAAGTCGTAATTGATGACCAGGCCCACGTCGGGGATATCCAGACCTCTGGAGGCCACGTCTGTGGCAACGAGAATGCGAGCCGCGTTCGCTCTGAATCTGGCCAAATTGTTGATTCGATCTGTGTGAGCCAGTCCTGAGTGTAGGGCAGTCACTCGGTGCTCGAGGAGTCTGAGCATGTATTCGAGAATATTCGCCGTCTCGGTTCGGTTGCAGAAGATGATGGTAGTTTTCTGCACGTTGGCAGGCGTAAGAAGGAGAATATGTAGATACTTCTCCTTGTGAACGACGTTCACCAGCTGGTAGGTCTGCGTCAAGGTAGGAGGGATGGCGAGTGAATCAATATCAACTTCGCAAACGAATACCGGAGGTTTGTCATTCTCTCTCGGCGTCTCCTTCAGTGCGCGTACTTCTGGTGTGACTGTGGCGGTAAACAGACACGTTTGGCGCTTCGATGCCGGTGGGAGTGCGTCCAGGCAGGTTTCGACGGCCGGGAGCATACTTCCCTTTCCACTCGCTAGCAGTCGGTCTGCCTCATCGAGGATAACAAACTTCACCTTCCTTAACCCATAGATCGTGTCCTCTCCACTGCTCTCCACATGATCAGCCAGCCGACCGGGGGTAGCAATTACCACATGAGGCCTTCTGCTCAGCTCAATCGCCTGAGATCGCATATCCGCTCCGCCAGTGACCAGTACACATTTCAGTCCCTGGCTCCCTCCAATAGCTTGAAACTGTTCGAAGATTTGGAGAGCGAGCTCGCGAGTAGGCGTCAAAACGAGACCGAAAATCCCGGAAGGCTCCCGTGCCCACTGGTGCAGGATAGGAAGAGCGAATGCAATTGTTTTTCCAGATCCGGTTCTCGAGCCTCCTATACAGTCGCTGCCGCCGATGATTTTAGGGATAGTCGCCTTTTGGATTCGGGTGGGGTGTGTGATGGAAAGGTGGCGAAGCGAGTTGACTAGCCAGTTGTCTACGCCGAGATCTCGAAATGTCGCCTTCTCACCGGCGTCGGTGGAGTCTTGGATAGCCTGAGGCGCACTCCAGTCATTTTCTAGGGCCCTACTCCCTTGGAAAGAGGCATCGTCATCTGCTCTCAGCGATGTCACCGCCGACTGCGTTGGCGGAGCGGGCTTCCGGGCCTTTATTCGAGATAATCCTGCGGAGACGGCGATGGGAGCAACAGGTGATTCCGGCTCAGGTGAGCTATTTTCGCTCGAGTCTCGCGACAGTCTTCTCCGTTTCGTGGGTGGCTCCATGTTGTGTGGGAGTCCGTCTGGGTATCAAGAAAAGTCGAGATCGAAGTCGAAATCACGCGCCGGCAAATAGTTTTTCCGACACCGAGGTAATTTTCTCCATCGCATCTTGCAATACCCAGCTCTTGACATACACTTCTAAGGCAAGAAACGACACAAAGATGGCGAAAGAACGTGCGGCAAAGAAGCAGCGCCTGATGGACGACAGCGACAACGACAGTGACGCCGGCGTCCAACTTCCCGAGACCAACGGCTTCAAGATCAACGCCGAGTACGCCAGGCGCTTCGAGCACAACAAAAAGCGGGAGGAGAAGCACCAGCTGGAGGAGAAGTACGGACGCAACAGCAAGCGGAAGTTCGACGACGAAGAAGACGACGACGAGTCTTCCACCGACGAAGATGAAGACGACGATGCCGAGTTAGCCACCAAAGATGTCGACGAGGAGATCTTTGCGACTCTGCAGGCCATCAAGAGCAAGGACCCGCGAGTGTACGATGAGAATGTCAAGTTCTACAGGGAATTTGATCCTGAGGCAGTCCAGACCAAGAAGGAGGATAAGCCCATGACATTGCACGACTATCAAAGGCAGAAGCTTCTAGACGGATACGCTGGAGATGAGGATGAAGATCAGCCAGTGCAGACGTACCAGCAAGAGCAAGATCAGCTGAAGCGGGAGCTGGTGGGTTCCATGCATGCGACGGCGAAAGAAGAGGGTGGAGATGAGAGTGAGGACGACTTCATGGTGAAGAAGAGCAAAGGAAAGCACGCAGACTTACCCGACGCTCCGAAACCGAAGAAGCTCACCGAGAGGGAAATCGCGGAAGCAGACCGAGACCCCGAGACTTACCTCTCCAACTTCATGGCCGCTCGCGCCTGGCTACCTGGTGACGGCGCGCGCTTCCAGCCCCTCGAATCCGACGACAGCGATGACGACAAACGCGCAGATGAGTTTGAAGAGGCGTACAATCTTCGATTTGAAGATCCACTGAAGGCGAATGAGAAGCTGCAGTCTTTTGCAAGAGATGTCGGGAAGTACGGTGTACGACGAGAGGAGAAGACTGGACGTGCGAAGGCTAGAGAGCGGGAGAAGGAGCTGAAGGAGGCTGCCAAGAGGGAGCGAGAGGAGGAGAAGGCGCGATTGAGGAAGCTCAAAGTGGACGATGCGATGGAGAAGATCCAAAAGATCAAGGACGCTGCTGGTTTGCGAGGGCAAGAGCTGGACTTGGACGAGTGGAGGGACGTCATTGAGGGAGACTTCGATGACGACAAGTGGGAGCAGGAAATGAAGCGGAGATTTGGCGACGAGTACTACAACGAGGAGGACGGCGAGATGGGATCAGACGAGGAGACAGAAAGCAAGAAGAAGAAGAACCCGAAGAAGCCGACTTGGGACGATGACATCGATATTGGCGACCTCGTACCCGACTTTGAGAAGGACAAGCCAGATATCACACTTTCCGACGATGATGAAGATGGTGGCGCCCCTCTCCCAGACTCAGACGGCGATGATGCCGCTACATCAGCCAAGAAGCGGAAAACGAAGAAGGACCGCGAGAAGGAGAAAGCTGATGCGAAACGCGCAGCCCGCAAAGAGCGTATGAAGGTCGAAGAGATGGTCGACGCAGCACTACCTCTGAACCACCCAACTCTGACAACCGCATCATCCTCCAAGACGCCTGTCGTTGGTTTCCGATATCGCGAAACCTCACCCACAGCCTTCGGCCTGTCCGCCCGGGACATCCTCTTCGCAGACGACACCGCTCTGAATCAGTACGCTGGTCTGAAGAAGATGGCCGCTTTCCGAGATGCCGAGAAGAAGCAGAGAGACAAGAAGAGATACTCCAAGAAGCAGCGTCTGAAGCAATGGCGAAAGGAGACGTTTGGCAATGCGGATGAGCCAAGTGGGGGGTTTGAAAGGGTTCTTGGTGATGTGATGGATGTTGATTCTGGGGCCAAAGAGGATGGGAATGTGGTTGAGGGGAAGAGGAAGAAGAAGCGGAAGAATAAGAAGGCGAAGGCTGCGGCTTGAAGGACGGTTGAATGAGCGATCTGCCGTATCTAATCGCAATACAAGCCTGCAGCTCCCTCGCTCACTCAAAATGCGTGCAGCAACCTGGAAATTCTCGTCCTGTACACGCCCTTCTTCTTCGATCTGCGATAGCTGTACAAAATGTATTCCTCGAACGGACATCGCCAGACGGACACGCTCTCGGCCTGATTGTCGCTCCGCCGACATCTTGCGTTGTCTAAGTGATCATGGTGCTGAAGAAGCCAACTTTCACCCTCGGCCGAAGAAACCGAGCTTTATCGGCTGCAATTCTCCGGGGTCCCCTTGGATTTTTCCACTCTTTCTGGCTTGTTATTAACAGCATCGACTTCACCTTTCTTCGTTCGGATCGGACATCTGGCGTAAGAGAAGAGAAGGACATTGCATTGGGAGGTTTCGTACGAACTTCATCGGGCCACACCCGGTGCGGTGATGGGTATCACTGACGAAGTGGTCTTCGCCCGAGTTCTCCACGGCTCGCTTTCATGTTAGATATCCAGATGGATACGCTGCTGACAGTCTCAATCTTCCTTATACGACAGCCCAATATCATACCACCTTACGTTCTCGAACT
Organism: Pseudocercospora crystallina; assembly: GCA_003666085.1. NCBI lineage: Eukaryota > Fungi > Ascomycota > Dothideomycetes > Mycosphaerellales > Mycosphaerellaceae > Pseudocercospora > Pseudocercospora crystallina. Next base: position 22,352 of record QQNG01000279.1, read on the forward strand.
TTCTGGGTTGTTGGTCTTTTCTCCGAGCGGATATCGAGCATATATCAGGTGCGACACCTCGTACGTGAGTCGTATGCCAGCTACTTGGTTCGTGCGACGACCATGATCTGACCTCTACTCGGCGTAATTGATCGAATTCCTCTATCGTGCGCTGCAGTGGTTCATCTCTCGGCGGCCGAGCCTTCATACACACGATCTCTCGCATCCGAGCGCATACCCGTCATCCGATGTATGGGAGAGACATGATCGGCCTGCAAATGATACGCCAGTCTGTTATGAATCGGGCATGGAACGCACTGTGGACTTGGACTTCTTGGTCTTTCTTATGACCAAGACGAGCTCATAGAAACGAAGGACTGATGCCGTCTGTCTTGGCTGCGGAGTTGGAAGGTGATTGCTGACTGCTTTGCCGGATGTGCCGTGTATGCCGGGCTTCATTGGAACTCAGAGGTCGTTGGACGCCACACGCTATAATAAGTGGACGAGGCTGTTTAAGCATACCGTAAGCATATATCTTTCTTTTTACAGACTGAGACTCACCCTGAGCAGGCGCACAAAGAAGCAGAACATCACTGAAGCCCCTCTCATTGCCTTGCGAAGGTCCTATATGTACCAATCGATGGATGTCTCGCAAGCAGACATTCAACATCGCCGCGGCTTCGAGAAAGGCCCACTTCAAAGCCGGAGAATATGCTTTCCACATCCAGTCCAGCCTTGGCACGCTTCGTCCTGATGTCGCAGAGATCGACAGAGGCGAACACTTTCTCCACAGCCTCCGCAAAGTCCACTGCATCTGCGTGACGATCCTGATCCAACTCGAAATACGAGGTTCTGCGAGCCGTCTGGGTGGAAAAGGCCGGAGAGGACAATGTCTGCCCATGAGGAAGTCGATTCCAAGTGCATCAGATGCTCATGTTGCCTCCAGCATGAGAATGCCTTACTAAAGATTTCACATTGCTTCGACTCTTCCGCTCGTGTTTCTTTAACCGTTCCACGCGCGATGCAAAAACGTTCCAGAAGCATGGACGCCTCTTCCCCAGCTTTGGACCTTGGCCTTGCCTCAGAAAGGCAAGAAGCACTGCTTTAAACAACAGACTAACCCGGCGAACATGTTTGCCGCCATAACCGCTATGCAAAGATCGTCAAACATGACGAGCAATCTGTCTTGGTTCTGGGGTATCACATCCTATAAGGTGTTGATCATTCCCCGAAGGCGCTGCACAAGTCACTCACTCTCGCGATTGCCATTCTCGGACGACTCTGCTGGCCAGACCTTTCTTGCGACCATGTACAAGCAACTTGCGAGCGCAGCGCTTCTGGCGACAGCTGCCTATGCAGCACCGACGGAGAGGCAAGCGTCCAAGTTCACATACTATGACCTGAAGACACCACTGGCATCTCCTTGCGATTTGACGACCGGTCAAGACGGAAAGATTTACGTGGGTCGCGGGAAGATGAACACATACCAGGTTCTCGTAGCTGACGATGAGAACAGGCCGACACTTTCACGTCAAACAAAATCGTCCAAATCGACCGCTCCACTGGCGAACTCACCGAATACAACATCCCATACAAGCTCCCAGTTCTTGGCGACTCAGTTCTGCCAAGCGATGCCCAAGGCCGCATCGCCCTATCCTGCGTCGTCCAGCCAGGCAAGAACGGAAAGATCTATGCCGCCACTGGCGTCCGCAACGAATTCGTCATCTTCGACCCAGAGACAAAGAACATGACGGTCCTAGAAACAGGAAACCCACTCGGCAACCTCCAACCTTTCAACGACGCCTGGCCCGGCGAGACAGGCATGTTCTTCTCACAAACAACCGGCAACGTCATCAACCTCATCGACTACAACACAAACGAGATCAAAATCTGGGAAGTCCCCACTCCTCTCTCCGGTCCTCTCGGTATGATCGTCGCTTCAGACGGCAACCTCTGGTTCGTCGAGATGTTGGCGAACAAGATGGCTCGTCTCAACCCCACGACCGGAAAAATCGATGAATGGGACCTTCCCCTCTCGCTCGCCACCCCATCCGTCATGCGCGCCGAGACTGACGGCCGATACCTCTGGTTCACAGCCATCGCGACAAACGCAATTGGTCGCTTTGATATGCAGACCAAGGAAGCCACCGCCTTCCCAATCCCGCAGCTTCTCGCTACTCCAATCGAGAATACCGTCGATAGCAAGGGCAATATCTGGTATTCGACACTCCTGCGCAACTCGCTCAACTATCTCACACCGTCTTCTGGTGCGTTCACGGAGATCAAGCAGCCAGATGAGGATGTTAGCCTTGTGCCTGCTCTTCTGCCAGATCTTCCCCCGGCGGGAGATATTGCGATGCATTACGAGGGGAGTGATAACACCATGTGGTTTACGGAGTTGGTGAATAATAGGGTTGGGAAGTATCAGATCTAGCGTCTGGGGCTTTGGAAAAGTAGCATTTGATTGATAGTAATGTTTCAATGGTCATATTTGACTCGGATGCTGCTGGCGGCGGCGGCTTCCTATTCAGGAGCTGTCGCTTTGTGAGTGAATGAAACGCGGAATATTCGTCCTTCTGTGATGATCATGCCTGATCACTCGCCGATTTCTGGACATCCTCACTCGTCAATGCCCCATTCCCTGTGCTCCTATGTGACGAATAGTAATCCAGGTCTGTTCCATCTGCATCCTTCCTTCTCACTGAGCGGAAGCCGAGGTGATGTCAAAGCCGAACCGAGCGCGAACCCACCCCGAAGCTGACTTCAAGACCACATCCACATTTTCAATCCATCGACATCGATATGTAGATTCCACTACGTCTCCCGCCGGCGTGACAAAATGTCCAACGCCCATCCAAAAGGCTTCCGCTCCGAGCCCTCGAAGGTGACTCTCGAGAAAGGTCTGGAAATCAGGCGAATCGGCGAGGTAAACACCTCCAAGAACAAGTCGCTATCGACTGCTAATGAGTGAGTGTCTGCAGGATATCTTCGAAAACGTTCAAACCCCATGGACATGGGCGGGAAGTCTCGTCGTCCCCGGCGGTATACTCATGGGTCTGGCCGCCGCCGCAGCGTACGAGACCGTGTCATCAGATTTTGCGATCGACTTCCTCCAAGCCCATTTCCTACTCGGACCGGATTCTGTTAAGAAGATGCAATTGAGAGCGCAGAGATTAAGTGATGGCGGACGATTTATGACTCGAGCTGTCATAATCGAGCAGGATTCAAAGGTAGTGTTTCATGCGACTTGCAGCTTCGTTCGGGTACCGGCTCTCGGAGGACCTAGTATGACGCATTCTGTCAGGCGAGCGACGACTCAGAGGATTGATGAGTTTACGCTGGATGATCTTGACTGGGGCCGGACGGATAACGGATCTTGGATGAGGTTTCAGAGACTTACACTAGAGGCTGATCGGACGAAGAAACATGGTGGTGGTGGGCAGCCACGGCCGGAGAATCTTGTGTATACTTCCGCTGCCACAATCTCCCCACCGGTCCAGGCATCCGGACGAAAGATCCAGGCTCTTGGGATTATCGCCCTTTCAGACTACCACATCCTCGACTGTCCGCTTCACGTCCATGGACGCTCTACTGGCCAGCCGCGGATTGGAGATACGTCCCGAACGCCGGTGGCGCATGATTTTGAGAGGCTTACGTCTTTGAATCATACGATACGATTTCATGCTCACGAAGGCTTCAGAGCGGATGAGATGGTTTATATTGAGGCCAATAGCCCTTGGACGGCTAGCAGGAGAGGGCAAATCGACAGCAGGATGTTTACCGCAGATGGGAGGTTGATTGCGACTTGTTCGCAGGGGGCTTATTATGTTTTGAAGGGGGATGGAGGGGATGCGAAGTTGTAGAGCTATTTCCATGCGGAACCCTACGCTGGAACGGAATGCCCAACATCTCCGGGTTCCTCAATATGATCAATCTGTCTGTGCACCTCACTAAAATCTGTACAAGCGCATGGAAAGTCCCAGCCTCTCCCATGCGCAGCGTTTAGACGCTTGCCAATTTCCCACCACGGATTGTCAGGGAAGCTAATGTAAGAAACCTTCGGAGCATGCTGGGCCAAAACCTCGACTATCTCCCTACACTCTGCGCGGGATATGAGGTAGTTCGGTCGAGCGTGCCCAAAGAACAGAGATGCTGCGCACAGCGTTACCAACCTAGGAAAAGCAGGCTGCTGTGGTGGTAAAGAGCGAAAAGGCGCTAGATCGTAGTGTCCTGGAATGTATATGACCCGCAGATTCGGACAGTGCTTGACGAGAGTGAGCAGAGCTTGACCTCCAGATGGGTGCCGTATCCTCAGTTCAAGAGACTCCATCATAGGCAAGCACTTCAGAATACTGCAGAGCGTCTCATCTGTGAAGTCTGGTGCGGGTACTTTACGCCTCCCACCACCATTTCCTATGTAGAGCCGAGTCAAGTTGCGAAACTTCGCCAGAGTCTCGAGATCCTTGCTTTCTAGGGGTGCATCTCCTGTCACTCGAAGCGTCAAGTGCTCCAGTTTGATCAAAGAGCCCAACGGGGCAATGGCCAATGCAGGTGGTCCTTCGGCGACATATCTGGGCGGGAGTTGCAAATCGAGATGGACCAGTAGTGGCATGATCAGACCAATACGAACTAAAGTGGGATGCGTCGCTTCGCCATGCAGTGTCCTGAGCTGTGGAAACGGAGAAGAAACCTGCGTGAGGTCTGGAATGGTCCCTTCGAATGCGAACACCAGCGATTCGAGATGAGGGAGAGCCGAAAGAGCACAGTGCAGACGCTTCGACGACTCTGACGTAGACGGGTGGAGTTGTGAGTCGAGCCTGAGCTCACGAAGGCGTGGCAGAGCTTCGACGATCTCTGCGAGCGTAAGGACTGAGCTTGGATCGTTCTCTCGCAACCTGATTCGGAGCGTCTCGAGACCTGGGCAAAGATTTGCCAGGGAGATGGACAGATCTTCAGGGATGATCTCTTCTGACAACAGAACTAGGGAGCGAAGTGATGGTCCCAGTAGACTTTGCACCCACACTTCAGCAGAAGGCAAGACTTCTTTGGCCGATCTCCTTTCACAAATCTTCAGCGACTCCAGGCTGCGGAAAGATAGAGTCGAAAGCTGCTCGTCCATACTCTTCAGGTGGTGGATATGAAGGTGGCGAACCTGATCCGCATAATACTGGCGCCGACTAGGCTCGATCGTTGCAGCGAACAACTTATGAAGAGTCATTCGCCGCCATGCGATAGAAATTACTGGGTCGAGCCAATTTCGTGCCACACACGCTAAGGGCCAGTACTGTATTCTATCTCCTGGACGATACGGCTCCAGGCGGTGTTGAACGATGAGTGAGACAAGCTCTGGGAGGCGAAAGACCTCTGCCATCGGGTCGCGGTAGGTCATTGTCGATGTTTGCAAGGTATTTGGGTGGGGCGACAAGCAAAGTCCAGAAGAGGAGATGGGACAAGATTTCTACAAGTACATGTATCTAGTCGTGAGGATTTCGAAGAGAGGTGATGTCAGGAAGGAAGAATTCGTCGGCCGAACTGCTGCCTATTTTGGCGTCTAGCCGGTACGTACCTGTTGACTCACTTCCAGTAGGACTACGGCAACAAATTCTCGTCGAACATCTTCTGGTCTAAGGGTATTGCTTATGCTGCTGAAATACTCACATTCCCAGGTAAACCGCACCGAAACGAATATTGCTCTCTCAACGATCACAAAGGCAGATGTGGCATCGAACTAAAAGTATTAGTTGTCGGGATGGTTCCTCAGCGGCGAAGCTTCCAAACGACGGAACCAGCCTGCTTCGGAACCAGCCGGCTTTGATGATATGTGCACGTTTGTGGGACTCGAATCCGGTGCCATGAAGGGCGAGTGCACTGAAACTGCCAGTTACATCTCCAATCACGAGATTGGATTCATCCTGGAAAACTCAAGCCGGAGTGCGTATGTACACACGGACGACCAAAGAGACGTCTTTGTCTAAGATAAGACGCATTGGGTATCGTTCATGACAACAGGCACTTTCGACAAGGGGAATCAGCTGCGTGCAGAAATTGAAGTTTGCTGGGCCAGTGGACTGGGCTATGGACCTTAAGAACACTTACGAAATGTCAGACTCTGGACTGCTGCATGGCTCAGGTGTCGAGAGAAGCATTCAATTTCACGAACCTCATCCAAGTGGAAAGATATCGCATTGGCTTGCGAGGGGACTTGGAAGGAGATTGAACAGGGCGTATGGCTGTTTTGGAGGCATGTAAAAGGTGGCGGAGACGAAGAAGACTTGAAAAGGGGAGCATACCCCCTCATTGGTGATTTGGCAAGGCAGATGAAGTGTCGATGCAAAAGAACTGAGCATGTTGAGCGAGCTGTTCACTTCGGCTTGCCCAGCTGAGTGGAGTCTTGGCTTCTTCCACAGTACCCATACGCCTTGTTACACCACATTAGATCCATTCGGCTACAATGTGCTTGCAAGGATTAGCACAGCCTCGCACCTGCACCCCACCAGCGTTCGGTGTCGATACCACGAGGCTGAGAGAGTGCGCATCTCATCAAGGCTCGCACACATCGCATGCTGAAACTCCATCAAGTATTCGGTCGATCTTAGCCGACACGCTTTTGCGAGCACTGGGCGGTGACATGCCGCCCAAGAGAGTCGGACGCAATGCCGAGTACAGAAATATCCGGACCGGAGGTCATTCGAAAGCCCATTATGGCGACGCGATTGGTACTCAGAACAATGTCGAGACGCATAACCAGATGACAATCAGTACGTCCCACGCTCTGCTGTCAGACCATGTTACTGAGATAAGTCACAAGATATACGGAATAAACAGACACGCAAGACGCAGACCGCCCTAAATGAGGAGCTGCTACGGGCGGCCTTACAGGGCCATACAGCGCGAGCGAAAAGCCTGGTGAATCAAGGCGCTGACTACAACTCGTTGGGTAGCTGTGGCTGCAGCCCACTTCACCATGCGGTCATGTCTGCAACGCCTACGCTCGTCCAAGATTTGATCGACTCAGGCTCGTACGTTGACTCAGTACATGGGACCTTTGGCACGCCACTCTCGGTCGCCGTCCTACAACACTATATCAAAATCGGAGACGAGCGTGCCGAAGCCCGGGAGATCATTTCTGTCTTGCTAAACCAAAGGGCCAGCCTTGACATCTCAGGGTCCTGTCTAGGAACGCCAATCCATGTCGCATGCTATTTAGGAGACTTGAGTGTGCTTAGGGATTCTCGTATAGACGCGGCAAAGCTCCGCAAGCGTTGCCAAATCGACTTGAATGTATACAAACACCTAGAGACTGGATCGTGGCACGAGAAACCTCTTGAATCTCCCCAAGAACCCAGCAAAGAGTCCACACCCATCATGCTGGCAAGCAGGCGAGGACATGCCGATGTCGTGAGAAAGTTACTGGAGCTTTATTATGCTACTGATGAGGCAGAAACATTCAATTCCGGGTATGATTCTCCAGAGGACATACAACACGCTAGTCGGCCACGGCAAGAAACAGGAAGGTCAGGTGGAGGTGGATGGTACTTCGAGCCTCACATCGACCTACTTTACGATAAGGACGAGAACGGTATGACAGCTTTGATGCACGCAGCTTCTGGAGGCCATGTTGAATGTGTTGATTTACTGAAGGAATCGTCTCCTCTGGGCAAAGTGAACGTTGAAGGCGAAAGCGCTGTCTTCCTCGCAGCTCAACACACATCTCGGAGACACATTGAATGTGCGAAATCTCTAATTGAGTTTGGAGCAGGGCTTGAAATGGAGGGAAAGGACGCTCTAACGATTGCGGCACAAATGGGCAACTTCCCAGTGGTCGAAGCCATCACTGCCGCAGTGAAGAGAAGGGAGGAAGCTAACCAGCTGAGATCAAGAAAATTGAAGCCGCGGAGCAATAGAGCAGCGCACAATCGAGTCAATGTGGACAACGATCCCAGTAACCCGTGGAGCATACTTGATCGAACCAATGACGATGGCAAGACAGCGTTGATGTGTGCAGCTGAACAAGGATCGGTCGAATGCGTCAGCGGTCTACTTCGTAGTGGAGCTTCTGTCAACCGCTGCACGCCCGATGGCAGGACAGCACTTCTGTATGCTGTTGAAAATAGCCACTGGCGAGCGGCCGTTATACTCATTAAACGATTTGCGGACGTGAACGCCATCGATTCTTCAAAGATCACAGCTCTGCACACTGCTACCCTGAGAAGCCAGACTACACTTGCCGCATTGCTGCTTGATCGCGGCGCAGATATCGCCGCAATTACTCCAAAAGGACAGACAGCTCTACACCTCGCGGCGACTCACAGCGAAATTGACATTTTAGAAACTATCAAGACCAAGGTTCCAAGGAAGCGTCTTCGGGAATGCATCGATCGTAAAGACCATTCGCGGTCTACAGCTTTGCACATAGCAGCTCGCCATGGTCACGTCAGGTGCTTTCAGATCTTGTGCGATGCAGGAGCAGATATTTCAATTGAAGACGGCAGCAAGAAAACTGTCTTGGTCATCGCGACGGAGAACGACAATGTAGAGCTGGTAAAATGGATCATAGCGCTACGAAGATCCACTACACGAACCAAGTCTTATTCGGAGGAGGTGAGCAAGCTTGAAGAGCTCGTTGAGGATCAAGTCGGTACAGAGACAAGATCATATCTTAAGAGCTGGAAGTTCTGGGAAGGCCTAGGTGTCCTCGGTAGCCTTGGTCCGACAGAGCCAAGCGGTTGATGGCCGCGGGCCTCAAGAATATGTACTGTCGTCGCTTCGACAATGGAGCTAACTGCTACTCGAAGGCAAGAACACAAAGAAGTGCACTCCAGAACAGCCCGGGTTTCAAGCAGCCTAGAACGCTATTCGAGAATGGAATCGGCTCTGTTCGCAAAATGGCCCCCAATGCCAATGTTGCGAGTAACACTTTGTACGTCCCACAAACGCCTTTTGCGAACAACATAACATCGCTGAAACGTCTTCAGGTCGAATAGGGTATTAGGTCTTGTTCAGCTGTGAGCTGAAGCCATTGACCGGAATCAACTTTAAGGTCGCAGGCAACAAAAATCGCATTCCTGTATTTCCTTGAGGCGAACAATCTGTTGCACTGCCACACATACCAAGATTTCCCGGTGAGCTTCAGTCGCCGAACGCCTACGACGCTTACTTGAATTCGAAGCATACAAATAGAGGCTTCCAGCCGCCTCACAACGATGAAGCTTCAATAACATCCTCTAGACTTTTCCACCAAAGCCAAAAAGTCCCTCACAGACTACTTCTCAAGGCTTCGCTCAAATCCAGACATCGATTAGACCCAGCATCCAACCACAATGCAGCTTCTCGCTACCACTTTCACCGTTCTCACCGCCTTGGGCACCGTCTCAGCCCTCAAACTCCCCCGCGAAGACTACAATGTCAAATGCTCCGTCGACAACAAAGGCGTGAACACCTACACCATCACTTCCAAACCGTTTCCGGACGTCGGTGGGCAATGTGCTGGACTCTGGGCCAACCTTAAGCGTTTCAGTCAGTGCGATGGTGGACTTTCCAACACTTTCTGCGGTGTGAAGGGTAGTGACAATCATTTCGAGTGGAAGTTCACTTCGACTGCTATTTGTGATACGGGGATGGTAGAGAGTACGTGGTGGGAGGCTACGAAGAATGATCATGGGGGGTTGGAGTGTTAGGGGAAGAGTGTAGTGAGGATGATGATACGTGGACCGGATGTTGGACTAAGCCGACGGCTTCAATCTTGAACAAATGTTGCTTCGTTCTGTCTTACGATTCCAATGGTCTTTCATTCATCTCAAGCCTCTTTGCCCTTTGCCCGGTCATCGCGAGTCTACCCCAAACTCGCAGCTTTACTCCCACTCCAGGCCGTCGCTCCCTCCCATCACCCTGAGATCCACTTCCAGCCTCAACAACATCCATGTATCCTTGACAATCTCCACCGCTTTACCCCCATTACCCCAAATCTCATGATCACTCCACCGCATCTTCTCAAGCTCCGCCCGCAACTCACCAATGGTCCTAAAGAACTCACACTGGAAGTCCTTGAACCATTTCGAAACTGCAAATGCCCTCCCAAGCATAGTCATTGCATTTTGGAGTGGCGCTCGAGCGTACTCAGCGGCATCCAAGAGATCCCGCATGCCGTGTGTTTCTCTGTGGACGCGCTTGAGCATGTCGTAGAGGATTTCAACGGCCTCGGGCTCGTAGATTGTCTCGCGAGATATAAATACATCGGGGGGGAATCGTAGCTTGTTGAGTCTGTTTTGGAGTCGTTGGTCGCCGACAATGTTGACCTCGGGGATACGAACGCTTGTTGAGACTGGGGAAGCACCAGTGTTTGAAGAGAGGACAACGGTCTGCAGCAGAAGTCGAAGTGGATAGAGAAAGTCGAGGTTGGAGATCTTATCTTCCTCGCGATCGGCGCTCGTGGTCACGTTGACGGTGTTGCCGAAGTTGAGCTCGAGTTTGCGTAAGTTGTGGTCGGAGTGCAAGAATGCACAGAGAGAGTAGATGATGTTGCAGATGGCAGATCTGCGTTCAAATCCTCGAAGACGTCTGGTATTCCATCGCCAAGAATCTCGGTCGGGGTCGATTGAGAGTCGCAGATACCAGCAACGGCGTAGGAAATCCGGCCAGACCATGCGCGTGAACTCTTCGTACGGATCGGCGGGAGAAGCGTTCTCCACCCAAGACGACTCATCAACCTCGATGCAGTCGCCAGCTACTTTGATCTCCATGAATCCGCTACCGTACAGGATGCTTGTGCCTTCTGCATTCATCTGCTTGCAAGTGGTAAGGATCGAGGTTTGGCGGTTGGATGGGTCAGCCGGAGCGAGCAGGTATTCGTAGACATTGTTGCGCATCTCTGAAGAAGCGTGGTTGATTAGCAAATGGTATGAAATGGGAATGAAGTATGTCGAGTCTCAACCTACCCGGCGTCAGATCGAGGAATCGGAATCTGCGCTTCTTGTCCGCGTCCTTTAGAGCCCTGATGTAGTCATTGTACGTCGGCGCACCGCCTGCCTTGCGCGATGTTGAGTGCACTTTGAGTTCACGGGCGGCTGCGAATTCGACCAGTTCGCGTTTCTTGCAGTTGCGATATTGGAAAGGGTTTGCCATAGCAAAGGATGATGTATCGGTCTGTTCAGCTTATGTGTAGGGGTACTTGTGGGTCGATGTACTTGTGCTCCGAGGTGTTTGTGTGTTTAGGTTTTGGTGTGTGCACGGGCGAAGCTAGTCAAGCTTGTGACAAGCACGGACCTTGTGCCTCAGGCTCTTTCTAGGGAACGGCTTTGCAAGTCCCGTCCCGTGTCCCGAAGATTATAATTTTCATAGCACTTTGCAGTATATAAGACAAAGTGACGAGTATAGCCTTTACCAGCTGTTGTCCTTCGTGCTGTAGTTTGTGAGCATATAGAGGTATCTTGTGCTAATCGTTTTATCTTTAATTTTTGATAGTGAGGTTTTCACTGACCCATCGGCCTTTTGTCACCCATCTCCGAATCTGGAACTTACGATGTTTCTATATTGTCAGCTCTTGCTTGCTCTCTCTTTGAGCATTACATTGTTAGCGTGTTTGTGCCCTCCTCATCAGCTGGACAGCGAAGATGCTACTACATGTGTCGCTAGGTCCAGAGTATTCTCACACTCTCTCACTCGAGCTCAGATGGTAGGCACAAGGATGGACATTCTGAGAGCAAAAGAGTGTTAAATTCAGATATCACCTCCATCAAATGAAAGACTTGGGTCAGTACACGATCTTCCTCCTTTACTTCGCCCAATAAGATCGACTTTTCTCTTCCCTTCTAGCCAGCCCAGCTGTAACCCTGGGAACTCCGCTCTCTCCATCGACCCCCAACTTCACTGGAGCCCGCCGGGATTGCCCTGAGAGACACCCTCGTTGCTCTCAGAGACACAAACGCCATCTCGAGCGACGCACCCTTCTAGTGACAGTCATAGCCCGGATAGTCGCTACACGGCCCTGCAACACAGATTGCATTTTGGAGATTGGTGCCTCCGGAGACACAAACGTCGCCTGGAGTAGAGCATGGCTGGAAGATTGGTCAACGACCTTGTCAAAAGCACTCCATGGAGTCTGCGACCTACTTGGGTGTCACAGGCCTCGGCTGTGACTGTGGAGAGCAGATATAGTCCTAAGAGGAGGAGGATTTGGTGGATTGTGGTAAGTTTCATGGCGTAGAGTGGATTGAATTTGATGTCTTTTGAGTTGGTTGAGGCTTTTTTTGTTGTTAAAACGATGGTGTCTCGAGGAATCTTCGGGCACCGAGCGGCCTGTTATATGCATGAGCCACGGTTGAAGCAATATCAGCATCCGCTCTTATACGAACGTTGATGTGTGCCATAATCCGAAGCAAGAGCGCTCTCGTTCTTTTGCGAGAAGTGATGTGCGCAATAATTACAAGTCATATGTAGCCTTGTCGATCAAACATGCAAAGAGAGATGAAGCTTTATGAAAGCTTGAATAAGGTACGAAGATGCTTACGGTCTCGGCTTCTAGAGCAGACGCTTACCCCTACAGTAGACGTGTAGTTATATCTTTGCCGATAAACGATGAACGTCAATGACTAAGGAATCTGAGTAAAGCCTCAACCTGACTTGCCACGTTTATAGAACCTGGATTCGAAACAAATTAGAAAGCTTGTTCATCGGCACACGAACTGCCGACTTCTTCCTAACGGCCGCGGTGATACATTAAGTCGCAGTTGAAACAAGCTCCTCTCGATATCAACTCTTCGTACGTAGGTACTACATAATTTCATTGGTAGCGTTGTAGCTCGCTCTTTACACGAAGCAGTCCAGAGTTTCGAAAGTTCACCCTCGCTGCTCGCAGTGCACAGTGCGGAGTACACAGGATCTTTGGCCCTAGGTCGTATACTGCCGATTGGATTGCTGGAAGTAATGATAAGCGGATGAAATGGAAGGCATGGTTAAGGCGAGATTAGAACGCTGTTGTTAAACAGTTGAGTTCCCGCTCGTCCATTGACAATAACAACTCTCTACGGCGTCGTCACTGCCAGGGTACTTCTCACTCAGTTCCACAACGATAGGGGTTCCGTTCTCGTCGCCGATCCAGTTGATTTGGCTAGTGTCCAGCACTTGACTAGTTGGCAGTAGGGACTCATCGTGTTGTTGGTCTTTCTGCGCTCCTCGATTCTAACAATCCAAGGATACTTAGCCGGTACCTCCCAATATTCCGGCTCGCTAGACTGAGTCACTGTATGCGATGATAAGGTCGTAGTGCTGGTCGCCGTGACTGAGGTCTGCGATAGTGACGTAGTCGAAGTGTTGTACTATGCAGTCTAATTGACCTACACGAAGCCTTCGATAAACGTATCGTTGAAGACACAAAGCCAAGGCTTGTCTCCCTTCGCGAGACTGTCAGTGTCTCGCTTGATCTGGTCGTCTCTCCCTTCATTTTGACGTTTCTTCGCCCTGTTTGTGCAGTTAAAAGCCTCAGGCAACAGGACCACTTTATCGTAGAAATGCTGGAAATACAGCGACACTCCATAATCAGGGTTGCCGCTGTCTTACATTGACAAGAAGATGCCAGAAGAAGTGTTTATAGAGACGTTCAAGGCACCATACTTGAGGCTTGTGTTGTGACTTGCATGAAAAAGGCTTCTACTTCGCCCTTTACTATTGGACAGATACTCGACTTTGATACCCAGTCGAGCATTCGGGCTGAGAAGGCGACTGGAGACTGCGGTTCTTGGGGGTGCTTTAGTAATTTGTCTCGCTTAAGCTGAGAAATGTTCCCCATCTCAGTCGCAGTTGCATGGGGCATGTTGGTACGGAAGGTTTAAGTCTTGAAAAGCAAGGTTTCAGAGCTGAGGCTCTTCATGTGGTTGCACAAGGCGCTCAACTTCGCACTTGGCAGATTCATGCTTATGCTATAGCAAGTTGCAATACTGCCAGCCTCGTCTTGGAGAATGTAAAGCACGAAACGGAGAATCGAGGTAATCAAGTTAGCAATCTCGAGCAGCCCCGGACTAAGCATAGAAACCTCCTGACCTCAATGGCAGATCTTGAGGCGTTCAGATTCTTGCTGAAGCAAATGGCGAGAGTGGCCCGTCTGGCGCATTCGTCCAAGAGACAGATTAATAGTATGAGGCTCTTATACGATGAAGTATAAAGAGCACCGAACGGATGAAAAAGTCGGACGGGGTTGTGTATCTACTTTAAAGTCTTGGCATTGTAGATATATATTGTATAAGACTGCGTTTACAAAGAATTAAAATAGTAGTAGTAGGTCTAAGCTTATATACCTTAAATTCAAGAATTAGGCAAGTTCTTATCCTACTATACTATAAGTATATAATAGGGCTCGGGAAAGTAGGCGATAATTATAGTTCCAATTAACATTTTCGTCTTCCGGAGACGCCTCACCCTGGTGTCTTGCGTAGTAGCGCATATTTCATGCCTTTCCCATCACCCGCGCCTGTGTTTCATCTCCATCCTCTTTCCTCCAACATTAAGCCGTGGACCTTCTTGCCGAACCACGGCGCGATGATGAACTATACCGCAATGTCCGTGCAGGAAATCTGTCTGGCATACGGTACGCAATACACGAGCTCGAAAAAGACGACAATCTTCCTAAGAGAATCTGGACTCGCGCAATGACGACCTGTATCGCAAACAAGAACATAGACGTATTGAGGATGCTCCTCCAGCACGGTGACGCGGATGAACGTGTCGTAGAAGAAGCGGCTAAAAGCGAGGACATTGAGGTCCTAGGGATTGTGCTTGACCACGGCTGGCCTATGGATCATAGCTTAAGAAAAGGTTCAATTCCATCAATTCTGAGGTACAATGGGCAGCACAGCGGCAATGCGACGCAGCTAATTTGACTGACAGTTTCGCGATCCGGAACATTGACCTAGTGGACTAGCTACTCAACCAGGGCGCGAATCCAAACGCAATTTCTACACTCAATGGAACAGCGCTTTCTTTCGCAATCCGGGAGGGTACTATGAAGGTCGTGAAAAGACTGATCGCTGCTGGTACGGACGTCTCTCGGGGCAATTTACTCCATTGCGCTTCAGAGAGAGAGCCCTCCGATGATACCCAAGGCCTTATCGACATGCTGATTCTCAAGGGGGCGCGAGTTGACACATACGAATACGATGGCGTCATACTTCGATATGGCTTCAAGTGGGGAACGGCTTTGCATACTGCTTGCGAGCGACGAAATTTCCTGGCTGCTGAGGAGCTGCTCAGACATGGAGCGGATCCTTCATGTCCAATGAAGCAAGCCGGAAAACTGCTGCCGCCTACACCCCTGCAGCTTGTGTCCACTGTGCCGCATCTGCGAGCTCTTTTGGAAAGACACGTCAAGTACCCGCCCGACAGTCAAGTTCCAACATAACAGCTCCCCAGTCTGCAGCTTTGGCGCTTCGCGGCGTTGGCGCAGTTTTGCGAGGATGTATAATTCGACCAGCGACCTGCGTAGTTGGTTCAGGATCTTCCATTACACGGCAGTGTCTTTACACCACTCTGCATTTGCTACCGTTGGATATTCTTACTCCCCGAAGGCAAACATGTCAGCCAACAGTATCTTTATCGCTTATTGGACGGCGACCGCCTCCTCGAGGTTGAAATGGACGATGTACAGATCCTCTTGCCTGATTCTGGAATGCATGCCATTGGAACGCAGAATCTAAATGGATGTACTTCAATTGTTATACTCGGAGAAGCTATTATCATGGCTCACATCCCACCGGGCGTATTGTCGAAGTCGGGCGTACTCTCAGAGTCTGCGGCACAAGCTGCCGAGCGAGCGTTAGCCAAGGTTAATAGCATACTTGCGAAGCACGACGGGAAATTTCCACTACACACGACGATATGGGGTATTTTTGGAAGGACGAAAAACGGTTCGATGGAAGACATTGAGACTAAAGTCAAAGATCATCTAGGAAAAATTGGATTTTCCATGCGGCCGGAATACTACGATGTCACCAAACCCGACACTAGGCCTCCTCCCGCAGGTGAAATTGTTGCATTCGTCAGAAAGACTAGCACGGAACTCTGGTTGGAGAATCGAAAGTTGGAAGCAAAAACTCGGCCAATAATTACAGCCACCTCTAGTACGCTGTCATCGCAGCGTCCAGCTCCACAGGCGCAGCCTTCAGTTCCATCGGCTCAGGCTATTTCTGCGCAAGCGATGTATACGGGGCTGATTCAGAGAGGATACTCTAATGAACAGGCATTCCAGTGTCTTGTTGACGAGTGTATAAGAAAAAATCCAACCTGGGAAAGGGAGCAAGCAACAGTCGGAGTCCGGGCCCTCCTACAATACCGGGCCTGATTAGTAGGCTGCCATGCCTAGACCGCCAAACACATTTACAGTATGTTCTGCTACCTTATTCTTCTTCCGTCCCTTCTATCTTTCTTTTAGTACTACAGAGCGTGAGTATAAGAGAATCCCTCGTGCTGAACGTTTTGCATTTTGCATTTTGGTAGCAAGGAGAAAGTCGGCGCCTATCGTGGCTGGTTCCAGAAATTGCTAGGGCACTTCGAGATGATAAGGAGGATGGCTTGATTGTTTTTCTTTTGGCTCTGATTTCTGGTTACGGGCCACGATGATGTAGAGAGTCGAGGGGAAACGCCCGAACAACATCTCGTGCATGTCGGGACTCAAGGTTCTATCGATCCTGAAGTTGCCTTCATCAACAGGGATTGTGACACATAATACTGCGTGCTTACAAGGCTTCTCTGATTCTGCTTGAGCGCTGATCGTGTGTGCTTGGAACCCTACAACGATGAATGCGGCATTTCAATAAGCTCTATGCAAAGAGTCGTTCAAGTCGTTATAACAAATCCTCTTGATTAAACATTTCTCCCCACACTCAGGGCTTCTGCAGCTGTTCCTTCCTGTAAAATTTATAAAACCCAACACAAAGCGCCAGGTTCGCCAGCAGGCCGATCCAAAACCAGGCCTGCCAAAGACCACCAATACCTCCACTAATATCCGGCGAGATGGGCCCCGGACCGAGTCGATTAGGAGCGACAGCGCGCCCGAACATCGTAGCCATCGAACCAAGGGCCTGCGCGGCGGTAAGAGCGAAAGCGACATGATTCCTCGTCAAAGTGCCCAGCATGATCATACCAATACCGACGCCTTGGACTGCATCGAGCACACCAAGCCAGAGCCACAGAGAGCGAGAGATCAAGGCGCTAGAGATGTAGATGGCTCCATCCTCGACACCACCAGGAGCCCAAGGGAGCCAGAGACCGATATTCGACGTTCCCCACCAGATTTGCGCCCATCGAGGAGCGCCGAGACCAATGGCAAACAGGGGCAGAATCCACGAATGCGACTTGGATAAGTAGGCGAAGAGTCCGCAGAAGCCGGCCCAGACGATGACGAAGAAGAACAAGACGAGAAGCAAGACCTGCCAAGCAGGTACATGGATGCTACTGAATAGAAAGGACCAATTGCGACCGTAAGGAGCTGCCAGGAAGAAGTTTTGTACCAAGGCGGTAACGAAGAACCAGAGCACGACCTTGCGGCGGGCAATAGACCTGTAGAAGCTAGGCATCTTGCCCGGAGTTTGCCGGTAATAGGAAGGCAGACCCAGCCACATGATGAGGAAGATCGTCCAGAGGAACACGGCAATAGGGAGTGTGATGGCCGTAACTTTCCAGGTGCCGACGACAGAATCCTGGCTTGTTGAGAATCCAAGCGCTCGTTGACGCGCTAGAAAGCTTCCCCAATACCACAGTGCAACGACGTACAATTGCTGGGAGCCTTGGACGACGCAAGCGCGCAAAATCCACGACTGTACTGGAGCACCGCCTTCGTCTCCGAAATTGAGCGCAAAGAACAGAGCACCAGAAGCAGAAGCCAGGGTGTAGAATCCGGTGCCGAAATTCTGGATCCACCCTCTGCCGGCAATCGTTGGAGCAAAATGGGCGATGCCCACGAAGAAGAATGCCAATCCGTAGAAGAGGAACGGCATCGACAGCGAGACGTAAGAGGCGAATTTCCGGAAGCAGAGCCACCAGATAATGGAAGCGACCAGGTAAATCGAAGCGATCACGTAAAGCTTCGTCGCAGTTTGACCGATTTCGCCCGTCAGAAGAGTGATTTGGTAGCTGTTGGCGGCGATGATCTGACCGAGAGCCATGAAGTAGGCATAGAGCGGCCAAGCGCCAACGCGGACCTGCATCCATTTGCGCAGGCCAGCGGGAGGCTTGTACTCATCGCCGAGCTCAAAGTCCGCGACCTGAACCTCTGACTTTGCGGACGCGCTGTCGGCGGTCGCTGGCTCTGAAGGGGCAATGGAGGCAGGACGAGTCGTGGTACCGTCACGCTTCAGCACCCCCAGTTTCGCATTTCGGAACTCGGTGAACCATTCCTTCTCAGACTTGACGAGGAACTCTTCGATGCAGTTGCTTGATTCGGAATTGCTGGCATCAAGATTTCTTAGTTTGCGACTGAATGCTCGGTAGAAGTGGCCACTGGTATCTGTGAAGAAGGGATCGACTTTCTGCAAGTTGAAGTCCGTCTTCTCGCCAATGATGTTCTGCATTGACAGGCCAGAGACGGTCCGCGGAATGATGCTGGCGCGAGCGGTCGAGAAGTTCACAGTGCTGGCACGATTGGGCTGAGGTAGCGCCATACTCGATCGGTCTCTAGAGTGGTGCGGTGGCCTGGAGATCACTGGCGACGAGGGCTCGGTGCGGTCTTCAGTGGGGATTGGCGAGACGCTGCGCGGTGGTGTGTGGATAGAGCACTCGGATCGATTATCATCGTCAATGTCCCGACCGAGACTTGGGAATGGACGGTCAGACCCTCTGAGCTCCCGCACGATCTCAGTGGCCATGGGTGGAAGTGGCTCTCGATCACCAACGATTATTTCGTCGTCATGTAGCTTCTCACTCTGGCTTCCATCCCAAGACTGATGACTGCCAGGGCCATACATAGAGCCTCTAGGGGTGTGCCTCGCTCCAGAGCCAAGGGTCGGGTGAATGCTGGGATGAGGGTGCACCAAAGTAATGGTAGAGCTGGACCAGGAATTCTTTTCTGCGGCAACCTTGTCGTGGGTACGGATGGATGTTGACTGCAGGACCTCGAGCTCCTCGACCCATTGCTGGACTGGAAATCGCTGCTTGGCCGAGCGTGCTCTCATCATTGCTCTTGTCTTGGTGGGCGAGCTGAGAGCTCCACGAATGGCATCTTTGAACTGGTTAAGCAAATGAGCAGTAGTAGTACTTTCCACAGTGTACCACCAGCCCGGCATTTGACCCAGTCCACCTGCAAGCTTTGTTAGCGAGTCTTCTTGAGCGTGATGGTGACGGAGAAAACGGACCAACTCTTGCACCCACACCGAGCGCACCTTTCCTACCAAACTCCACTGCGACAAGTCCAAAAGGCTCGTCACGAGATGGGATCAGTGCGAACTCGGCTCCGGGGAAGATGAACGGTGGCAGTGCTGTGAAGACCGGCTTTGAGCACACTCGCTTCGGGTACAGCTCCATTAAACGGTCGAATTTGAGTGCGGCAAATTTGCCATACAAGTCGATCACAGGACCAACAGTAATAAGCTGGGCGTTCGGATGAGATTCGAGAATGGCCGGGAAGGCGTCCGCGATCAGGTCGATTCCCTTTTGCCTGTGTGGGAAACTTCGTCAGCGTTGTCACCTCCCACTTCACTAGTCTCACTCACATTGACCATCTGCCAACGAAGACAAAAAGCTCAGCTTTCGGATCCTGCTCTAGGCCAGCCCATTCTTGGGCTCGGGTACGATCCTCGAGCCGCTGCTTCTCAAACTCCTCATCGATATGAATATCCTTTTGATTCGGCAGCTTCCTGTCCCACACCGCAGTATCAGAAGGATCCGGGTTCTGGAGCGCTTGAACTTCCTTCAAACCCCAGAAAATAGGGTATCGAGTGTAGGCTCGAGCACCGTACTTCTTCGAGACACCGACGGCACCAAATCTGTATCCAGGTGAGCATGTCTCGCGCAGCATATCGTGATAAGATGAGCGCTTACCCTTCCTGGTGTACTCTCAAGTAAGAGGCCCCGGCATGTAGAAGATTGAAGATTTCCCCGTATTGAACATACTCGGAAACAACATTCGGCGGCAAGTTGAAGACCGAGCACACCTCGTCTCGCTCCTTTCTCGTGCGCATCGGCCATAGACCTTGAAATTCGGCGTTATGGAGCGAAAGACAGACTGGGATTGTCCTCGGCAAGATGTATAGTGGCGCTACGGTCCCGTGATAGTCGTTGATATGGTACAGGTCAATTGGGAAACGGACCAGTGCCTGGGCGATACACTGATTCCATGCCGAATAGTATATCGCAGAGTCAAGATCGTCCATTCGTGCTGGGTATGGCTCGGACTTGGTCTGTTGTCGAAAGATAGGTGCGTCGAGTAAGACATAGGTAATGTTACGCAGCTTGTGGTACTCTGTAGGGTGTGTCAGTACATTCATGGGCGAACTTCTGAGATGCAACAATCACTTACGGACGTTGACGTCGTACGTCTTGCCCATGACTGCGACCGTCATCGGCATTGCGAGTTCATCTTGAGGGTATTCGATGCCTCCAACGCACGGAACGACCCATATAAGATCTTGGTGCTCAAGATTCTTACCCATAAGCTGAGCCATAACACCAAGACCTCCGATTTTGATCTTGATATCCCAATCCTCGATATCGTACTCCATTGTGGCGATCAGCACCGTACGACGAGTTTCTGGCTGGTCCATCATAGCCTCGCCCTTGCGAGGCCAGATTTGCGAGCCCCTTGTGAAGATCGTGGAGCCCCGCTTCAGCTTGGCGATGAGACTCTTGCGCTCCTCAGCACTCTCTTTCGGGAAGTACTTTCGAAGTGGGGCCGGGAGCAGGCCAACGAGGCCAAGTTTCTCGGAAACACCAATCTTATTGAACTTGATCTTGTAGAAGCTTCCTACGAAGATCCAAGTGGAGAGCGCGGCGGTGATCAGAGGCGCTACCCACAGGACGACATAGAGCGCGAGCTGCAACCACATCGAGCCAGTTGGCTCCAGACGGAATCGGAGGTTGCCGTCGTTGACAACAAATTTCCAGGCCAGGTACGGCTTTGGCGGTGGAGCAGTGAGGTTGAGCACGAGCGTCGCGAGCGATGACGGTGGCAGCTGGTCGAGGACAGAGTCGCCATCAATGTCTCCTAGGACCACTCTTTGATCGGGAATGCCATTGGGACCGACACCCCAGACGCTCATCTGAGTGATGGTGCCGTTGTTGGACCATTCTTGACTCCAGTCGAACTCCCAGGTGTAGTCATTGGTGAGCTTCATCTTATTGTCCACGCCGGCATCGTACCCGTAAGCATTGAACGGCCCTTGGAGGTACACGTGTGGAAATCTACGAGGTTTGCTGTGCAGATCTGCTTGCTGTACGTGACTGCTCGAGCCGCCAACACGGCTAAAGTATTCAACGCGGACATGCTGGCCGTCCCATGACTTCGCGTTGCCGTTGGCGCATGGGTGTGCTGA
Organism: Pseudocercospora crystallina; assembly: GCA_003666085.1. Lineage (NCBI taxonomy): Eukaryota > Fungi > Ascomycota > Dothideomycetes > Mycosphaerellales > Mycosphaerellaceae > Pseudocercospora > Pseudocercospora crystallina. The sequence continues at coordinate 43,840 of QQNG01000279.1, forward strand.
CACCGTCTCTACACCCCCTAGGTATGGAGTCCATTCCGAGAAGCACCCAGCAAAGTCGGTGGAGTATCGATAGAGATCTGCGCCGGCAGCGGAGTGGTTGAGCACGATCTGCCCATGAGAGCTACTGGCCAGGAGCGTCGACGAGTAATTGGCAGATCGAATGAATACCATGGGGTTGTTGGCCTGTCCCACGCGGAACAAGAAATGATCGCGCGACTCGGTGGTGACGTTGTAGCGCTGCCGTGGCATGCGCACGGCGTGTGGGTGATCCACTGTCATACGGTGAATACCGTTCGACACGTTCCTGACCGTCGCCGACCACGAAAACATCGAAGGGATCTCTGACACCCACGACGTCTCATTTGATTCTTTCACTGGACTGCATCTGACAGTGTCAGGGTCAATGTATGGGAAAATGCCAGTCTCAGTTTTGGAGCTAAAGGTGATGCTTTCGGCGATACTGTCGCACTCCATTTCCAGTGAGAATTCCAATGCCAGGGGAATGTCCTCCGTGCCAGCAGAATCCGTGTTGGTAGACAATATCCGAGCGTCGTGTCCTGGAAGGAACTTGGTGATCATTGGCTTTGGTCCAATCCACTGACTCCTCGGAACGTATGCTCGAAAGTCGTATGCTTTCATAGCAAGCTTATCAAGGCAGCCGTTGAACTTGGTCGACCCACTAATGCCTAGAGCTTGGGTGCTGTTCATAAGAGTCTGCTCGTCGTAAGGGTACAGCAGATTCTTCACAGTCGTGCGTTCGGGAAACGGCGCAATCAATGATGTTGTATTCAGATCGGTCGCATTATCCCGACAGTCGAAGTGGTATGTCTGGCTAACATTCAAATTCGAGTAGATCAGCCATACTGGAGCCGCTGGCTCAGTGGAGTTTCTTGTTCCGTTGGTGTGTCGAGTGCTGGTCAGATTCTGAATCGCTGGCATGCTGTTCCGTAGCACACTCCATAGACCTGTCTCGGTTGCAACTCCACTTGAACCTGGATAAAGTACCTCCCAAGTCTGGTTGGAGAGCTGTTGGAGGAAGAAGCCGTCATTGAGCACTGGAAGGGCTTGCCGAAGGTGGAAGAAATGGCGGAGGATGTTTCGCACGGGTGCTGAGGGATCACGATGATCTGCACTTACAGATTCATCGTTGCATCCATGCCTAGCTTGATCCAGTGGCATTTGATAGTACTGGCTGGAGCTGAGAGCATAGCAACCGTGAGTCTGCCAGGCTGTCTGACTAGACATAGGTTGTCGACCGAAGATGTAATTATCGTTCGTGCTGTCCAAGACGTGAAAAGTCTGCTCCTCGCCCCACAATATTTTAGGAATACCGGGCAGTAGCAGAACGGTGATAAAGTGGCCCAAAAGTTGGCGCTCGACGCCACGCTCAATTGCTGGCCAACGGAAGACGTCCTGGTTGGTAACACCATACATGTGTCGTGGATCAAAGACACCAGTGTTTGCGTTGACCAGGTCGTTGGTAAGCAGAAACGTGTTCCACTGGTCGATGAAGTTGATAGGTGCATCATAACCAGCTTCCAAATTACCGTCCATGCCGAGGAATCTGGTCAACGAGCGGTAGGTCGTGTAGTGGAAAGCCGCAGCATCCAGCGCCACCTGGTCTTGGTCTCGCACAAAGTAGTCATCAGAGGAGCCGTGCTTGAGTTGGACTGCTTGTGTGAGGTTATCCGGCATTTGATCTGGTTGTCGCCCACGGCCGATGTAAATGGAGCCGAAGGTATTGCCTCCTGTGATTTCACCCGGCAAGAAGAAGTTCTGCTTGCCATACTGCCTGGCGCATTCTCTGGTGGCAGCACTCATAGCTGCCATCGCATCGACAGTAGCCTGAGTAGCCTTGTCGTAGCGAAATCCGTCGACATCCAGCTGAGCAATAGCCATGCAGTAAAAGTGCTCCAGCTTAGCTCGAACGGACGGCTGCCATTCACGCAGACGATCTTGCACCGAAGCAAACTTGGACAGTTGACGTCGCCAATCCGGATAGACACCGAAGGCCTCAGTATCACCATACTGGTCGAACTCCGACATGTAGCAGCCCTTCATCTGATCTTTGATCTCTTGATCGATCGGAAAGCCAGTTTCGTTCCAAAAGCGCGGATATGTGCAACTATCCGTATACTCATTGCTGAAGTCAAAGTCCCAGTAGTGGCGATCCGACTTCCACAAAACGTGATGCTCTTCAAGTGTGAACGGAGCAGTCTCATTGAGGTATCCTTCAAAACCAATAAGGTCGCCAAGTGTCGCAAATGTGTTGTCGAGCACAACGTACATTCCGCGAGCATGGATTTCATCGACGGCGACTCTCCACATATCGATGGAGCCGAAGTGAGGATCGAGGAGCGATAGATCGAGCGGCGAGTAGGCATCGTATCCCCATGGCTGGTTCATGAATGGAGAGCCAGCAATGTACAGGGCCTGTCGTTATACTTTAGCTAGAATCAATCTTTCGATATGTGGTCACCTACTCTGACTCCCATTCCTTGAATGTAATCGAGCGTGTCGACAAGACCTTGGAGATCACCGCCATGCCGCATTTGATTCGAATCGGTCAAGCGTTCGAATGCGGTCGAGTTCCAGTTGTCGTTGTAAGGATCGCCATTGACAAAACGATCCAGGAATAAGGTATAGAATGGAACCCTCCAATTGTCCGGTGAAGCGGTATAGTTGTGTCCCGTCCATTCTCCCCAGTAGTCGAGCGGGTCGATCGCGGTCTGATTCTGATTGAGGTTGATGTCGGTATAAGCCGGATCAAACTTGTACGCCCTCGCAGCAAAAACACAAAGTACGCTCAAAGTAAACCATACGCCCAAGCTCATCGTAATATGTCAATCGGCAACAATAGACATGCGCATCAAAAACAGAAACGAGTGATGAGTAGCAACGAGGCTCTTGATGAAAAGACAAGGTCGCAGCAATCCTACGATCGACATGCTGGGCCTGGACATAATGGATCGATCGAGAGCGTATGGGACGGACATCTCGCTGCGTGGTTGAGAGCTTGCGATGCTTGGCCACGCTGTCGTTGGGCATGACATGCCATCGTCAAGCTCCCGCATGGCACCTACCTTGCCCAAAGGAGACACACGGAGATGGGGATTGACTGTCATGGACTGTGCCTTCCCCTAATGACACGCTACGGCAGCCTCGTGGGCGCCACGAGGACCCAGAGCGGCAGCTGTAGTTCATGCAAGCATGAAGAACACGCGGTCTTCTAGAGTGCCTTTCAGAAGCGTTCGGGCGACATACGCTGCTGCCCCGAACTGATTCTGCGCTGTTACCGCAGCGCTGCGCAGCGACGCTGTCATGGTCTCTGACATACGCGAAGAGCAGTCTTTGAGATAGCATTAAGGCCGGAAACGGACTGACTGTACAGAGGGCGCCGGTCTGAACAAACCTCCAACGTTGCTGCATCAAGCGGGCAACGTTCTGTAAATACCGTTTCGGGAAGGCTGAGCTCGGCCCGTGTTTTCTAGGCGTATATTGAGTGCTTGTGAGTGGTCATACTGAAGTTGGTGCCGTCCTCGCAGTTCGGTTCGGTCAGTGACAGGGGATACCTATTTCGTAGTTCTGAGTTGGTGCTAATGCACGCTGCGACAGCGAGCTGCACAAACTTGACTTGTTGACATGCGCGTGGGTTCCGAAAGAGGATGCTCGCACTGATTAATGATGGCCCGTTGTCTTTTAGCGATAGGAGGCATGCTTCCTTCTCGCCACTGGCGCGCGGCATATCGTGTTTGAAACGGTTCTTCGATGGAAACCCGAGACAGGATTCAACTAGAGGATGCCAACTAAACCGCCGGCATGAGCTTAGGCAGACACCACCTCGAAAATTTTCGTTGATGAGGGGAGATCTTGCGATGAAGTGGTCGTACTGGCAAGATTCTGTTCCTTTCAGCCGCACATCCCGCGAGTCGGAGTTTCGTCCAAGTGCTTTGCAAACGGTAGAGGTAGCCGTAGCGCAAATGAGGGTGCAATGAGAAGGAGGTGAAAGGGAGTGCATATGGCCTCTAGCGGCTCGGCCGACGGCAGCAGTCCGCGACGTGATTGTGCCTGAAGGAGAGATGATGAATGATGTTGAATGATGACCCGGGCTTCTGCAGTGTCCAGAGAAGGTACAAGGTTTCGGTTGGTAGCACTCGACCAAGCTATTCCGTACTACTCAACGATACTTTGCCGCTCTTGGAGTGTTGGTGTGATGAAACCGGGCATCTGGAATTTGGCGGGATGGACATCTTTTCTGATTGAAAGCACTTGCAGGCTGTAGCGTCATTGGCGCCATGGCAGACACGGCAGGAGGTCAAGATCCGGAAACAACTGCGACGATCCCACGTGCTACTAGCCGCTTTCGATGTAGAGTAGAACTCTATCGGTGCGTGTTGTGTTTCGACCGCTACTCATCTAAGACTGAGTTCAACGCAGATGCTGAGCCCTCCGATTGGTATCCTCTGGGTTTTAAGGCCCGAAGAGAAAGACGGCTGACGAGGCGGCAAGCAGCCTATAAGAGACAGCGGCGGTCGGGAGGTCTCGGCGGTACCAGATTCCGGCTACGGCCCAGTCCACGTTGACTTTGCAGTGACGACGGCTCGGTTCTTGAAGACTCTTCCTGAGGCCCATTTTGTTGGTGAGCATGAGACATGCAGTCCAAGGGCAGCGTCTAAATGCCGAACTGTCCATATTGTAGCGTACATGATTCGAGGCAGCGAGTAGAGGAGAGCCTGGAATGTCTGCGAGGCTGCCTGAGCACGTCTGTCTGGAGTCCTGGATGCTGAAGGTCAGTCCTCAGCGGCGTGTTTGATTGACTCCTCAACCGGGTTTGTGCTGGGTCCACTGATCGGAATGCTATGGAGGACCGCTTGGACGGCAACCTGGAAGAAAGAGTCAGAAGGGGTGCAATTCGAGTAGTGGAAGTAATCCTCCGGCTCAAGGCACCGTTGCAAATTGATAAGACCTGAAAGCTGTACGCATTGCGATGAGTGTCGTGACGAGCAGGTAGATGGCATTCGAGGTCGAAGTGAGGTCAGGAGACTGTCGGTAAATGCGGCACCATCTTGACATATGTCATGGCAAACGACGACACCTTCTGTCATCGAGGCGCAAGAGCCATATCAACATTGCATCTGGAATCCATTTGGCTTCGTCACACTAAACATCGACTTCAACATTGACATCACGCCTTCGACAACAGGCTCATGTGGCACAGAGCAGACTTGCTCATACCGCTCGACTACGGTAGGAGACTTTTGGTTGTCAAGATGTCGCTCATCTAGCCTGAAGCGCAACTACATCTCCGTCCACTCCAATCTTCGCCATGTCTTCGGAATCACCTGTGCAGCCACGCTGATGGTCTCGAACAGCCTAACTTGTCACTACTCGTGCCGTCTGTTCTTCAGAGCCGAGTCGTCTGACCTAAGTCGACGACCTGGTTTGCTTCTGAGGCAGACGCTGCGCTCTCAAGCAGCAGAAGTTTGAAGCTTAATGCAAGCAAAATCACGACAACAGACAGCAAGTGAACAATCTGAGCTCTTCCTGTGACCCTCATGCATTTTTGACTGCTATGCTGCAATGCTTGGCACCCCCGGACGGGTGATCGACATCTGCAGCTTTTTGCCGCCAGAGCCTGCTTCGGTCACATTTCCATGCTGAACTCTCACGTCAGTGCCGGAAAAGAACAGTGCTTAAGGGAAACTGCCACGCGTGGAGCGGGAATAATTCTGCTTGAAAATGCGAGAAGCGTCAAATGTTCAACATCGCATTGGATGGCGGCAATAACGCGAAGCCGGAACGCACTTCATCATTCCAGAATGATCCCACAGTGTTCAGACAAAACGCAGACATTGATGGTTGCTCTCAACTATGCTTCCTGTTCTGCTTCCAAGCCCTGCGCGTGCCAAATTCCTCGCCCATGGATGAACATTAGAACACTACCTATGCCACCACATTTTGTCTGAATACCTGACTCACGACTCTCTTGAACTTGTAATCTGGACATCAGACATCAACGACCGATGGGTATATCCATTCTAGCTCCTATGTCTGGGTCTGATTCGCCGAGCTCTGGGAACGACATGGTCTTTCGATTCATCTCCGACCCCGATCACAAAGAGAACCTCTCCGGACGAGTCCGAGCAGCCTGTCTTACATGTCGTCGGAAGAAAATAAAATGCTCTGGAGAATTGAACTGTCGGACCTGTCGAGAGAAAGGGCTCGTCTGTGAAGGCCTGCCTGAGCGCAAGCGCCCAAGAAGAGATGGACCGGGCTCAACAATACTCAGTCCGACGTCGACAGGCATTCTGCGTCACAAGAGATTCTCGGAGAAGAGAAGAAACTCGGAACCCGCGTTCTCGATCTTGAAACCCGCCAGTCTCGCTGACAGCGAACAATCAGACCGTTCTACTGGCCTACAAGAAGGGGCCACTACCCCTTCTCAAACCATCGATCTCAATGTCAACCACCACGAGAGCGGAAGCACGAGTGCTGTTGCCGGGCGCTTAGTACGGAAGCAGGAGGCGGCACAACCGCTACCCCCACAGCCATTCCACATCGATAGCTGGAGTTTGAGCGAGTTGCCTACGATGCCTTTGCAACGCTCACACGAAGAAACTGAGGAAAGACCGGCAACACTCAATTCCAATCCCGAGATCCTGTCACGCCCCGCTAGACCATCTCCACAAGCAAACGCCATTCAGCATGGCGAGATTTGGTGGGACACCCAGATTGCGAGCCACGATACAGGTTCGCACGATACTCCCAAAGCGCTGGACCACAGCGACAGTTCATTGAGCATCTCCGCGTATCGTCAGATGCTTGGATACGATTTGAGCCGACGTCAAACCATCGCATTTCCACTCCACGCGAACAACGTTTCCTACATCGACCAGAACAATCTTCTGCTCCCAGCGTACGAGGACCTCGATAGCTGGGCTCGATTGCTTGCGCACAACCCCAATGTACCATCTGCAACAGGCCTGGATACTCAAATGGCCTCATCAACTCATGTCGACGCACTTCAGGGTGACTGGGGTGCCAATGCCCAATCAGCTTCACTGCTTCCACCAGCAGGACCAGCTTCGATGGATGAGACACCTTCAGTGAAACATCAATCTTCATATGAGTCCGACGACCCATATGATTTCAGCTCGGCGGAGTTCCTGGCACAGCTATATCAGTGGCCTAATACCGAATGACGAACGACCGCGATCGACGCCTCTTCAGCGATGACCGATCATTCGCGATGGCTTCCAGTGTGGACGTCCCGATGCAAGGCCCCGAGAGCCCTTTGGCCTTCGGAAATCAACTTCAGCAAGACATGAAGTTTGGTCCATCTTCAAAGCACATTGAAACACCGAGATCACAGACGGAAAGCAATACTCGTCGCGGTTGCAATCGCTCACATCCTTCTACGACAAGACGAAAGAGGCCCGTCACTCATATGATGAGATCAACAGTGGCGACTGGGCCTGTCAGTTTCATCAATCGCAACGCTCACAAGGTCCTCGTCCTGGTGAGCCACTGCTTTCTGGTTGATACTACCACTGCCCTGGCACACCTCAGGGTCCGACGAAACATCCACATATGAGGAGAAAGAAGAAGAAATTGCCGCATTTGCCGAGCGAGGTGTACGTACACCCGGGGTACCCAGGCGATCATCAAGGCACGCGCACGCACATAGGACCGCACTCCGCATGATCGACAGACATTGACTCTGTCTCCACTACATGTACTGCCATGTGCATGGGTGGTCTCACAGCTACGTATATGCGATGAACGAGGAGGCTCCTCGTTATTTCCGGATGCATTCACAAGTGTCGTGCCCGGTATGCGGAGGGAAGGCCGACACCGATGCATCAACTACTTACTACAAGCACACATATTTACATGTTTCAAGAACTCGATCTACGCACGGAATTCTTTCAGTCAGAACGTTGCCGACCGGCAAAGGTGGACGAACATGGGAAAGAGAAATGTACAGTCAACGGCGGCGAAGTAGCATGACAGTGGGATAGAAAGGAAATAAGTATTTGCATAGTCACAGCGACAGAATTTACATTCGTCTACGCCTCACAACGACCCATCCCAAACAGTACTACTACTCTGCTCATGTTCCATCGACTCCTCCATCCCAGGCGGAGGAGGCGGTAAACTAAAATCTGCCAGCGAGTCTTGCGTCTCCCCATTATCATTCACATCCTTCCACTTCCGCCTCTCCCCTTGTACTCGACTCCACGGCGGGAGGGGAAATGGCGAGCTCGTGAGGGTTTGGGTCTGTGGTCGACGCTGTGGAGAGCTGGGGATGATTTCTGGAGGAGGACGTCGTGGTGAACTTCGGATCATCTCCGGTGCTTGTTGTGGTGAGCTTGGGATCATGTCCGGCGCGGCTGCTGCAGGTTGTGTCCATTGCGTTCGCCATTGAGATGAGAGAGGGGTGTTCGTGTTGCCGTCTCGAGAGGGTGGACGGCTGAGCTGTGTAGGTACGACCGTGCTGACTTGAGACGGATGGATTTGGGTATGTCTCGGTTGGGTCTGCGTGTTGGGTGCTGTGACAAAATTCTGGCTCTGCTGGTTTGACGCGATCGCGGCAGGCTGGGTCTTCGATCCCGGCATGTCGTTTGGACGTGCGTCTGGCGTATGATCAGAGAGATCTGCCAAGTCTTCCTGCGAAGCCCGACCTAGTTCGAGATCTTCGGTCTGGCTTGATGGGATGACTTCGACTTCTCGGGACATAGTTGCATCATTCTGCAACTCGTGCTCTGGCTGGCTTGACTTGACGATTTGAGGGCTCAGGGGACGAGCGGCATCGAGGCCATCCAAATCGTCGTTGCTCTCATCTTCCGGCTCGAATCGGTCATCCACAGCTTCAAACTGTTCCTCATGTTGCTCATTTTCTTCTTCGTTGGGTTGCTGCTGGTCCGAATATGCGAATTCTTGATTTCGTGGCTTCGATTGAGTCTCCGTCTCCCAGAACCGCGCTGCATCTCGTGCCAGCGCGTCCTCAACTGGATCATATGTCTGCTGACAGTAAGTAGATCCGTATGCGTAGCTCTGATTGTAAGTTCCTTGAAGGTCTGTCTCGTCCTGTATATCCTGTTGCTCTGCTGAATCTTCCTGCTCAAGCTCAGCATTGGACTCATCAACTGCTTCGGTCGCATGATCTCCGGGACTTTGATTGTGGTATTGATCATCCTCGTGGTCTGCAGGAGCATCATCCGGATCGTCAAGATCGTACTGTCCGAGCATTTCAATGTCGTCGACATCAGAGCCTGCTTCGGATTCTTGAATTGTAGTCACTCTCTGGAAAGTGCGAGGTCGCTTCGTTTGCGTTGAGGCAGCAGCATTGTCTTCCTTCATGCTATCCTGCTGGGCTGCGGATACTGTCTCAATAGAAGCAGCGACCTCGGCGGGCACAGGCGCATCGCTCAATTCCACGCCGCCTTCTTCTGAGTCCGGTATGGTGGTAGTCCGTTGCAGCAATTGACTTGGTCGCGGAGAGGGACCTGAACCTCGCTTCGGCGTCTTCTCGTCCACGTCATTCTCTTGGTCTTCGATAGAATCGTCGCCTCCGATATCCACATGCTTGACATTCTTCTTAGGAGTGAAAGCGAGCTTGGCTGTCCACGAAGGCTGTGCCAATGTTCCGTACCCAGAGTCCTTCTGTAAGATTCTGCTTGTGTCTGCGTCTAGCTCCAAGTCCAGAAGCTTTCCCTTCTCTTGAGACGCGAATGCTACTTGTTGCTTGACAGGAGACACATTGCAACTGCGTTCTTTCAAAGGAGACCTTTGGATGTCGGCCTCGCGACCAGGGCTGTGCACAGAAAGCTTTATACTCGATGGCGTCTGCGAAGATGGAATTTCTTTCCGAAATTGCTTCTTGGGTGTCTTCGGGTCGGCTTTAGAATTGGCGGTCTTCGGTCGAAGTGTTTCGGCCTTATCGTCTGAGGTTTGCACTGACGGCTTCGAAGGCTGCGAGCTAGGCGGCACATCATATATATCGTATTCAGAGTCTTGCCCATACGCACGGCGCTGCACTGATCGCGACGGATATGAGACGTAGCCAGAATCATGCAGTCCTTTGTTTGCAGTTGCTCTCGCCGGACTAGACATTGCTTGGTCCAAGACCGCGGCCTGGTCGAGAGTCTGCTGGCCGTACTCAGGAATGCCTCCAGCCCGATATGGCTCATCTTCAAGAATGATTAAGTCCTCCTCTTCTTCGCTGTCTTTCGCCTGCATGAAGTCCCGCCAATGCTGCGTCATGGTAGACTGTCCCGCCTTGCTGTTCGCCTTCTTTCCGTATCTTCGCTGCCTCTTCTTAGGCCTCGACTCGACAAATTCTTCGTCGGATTCATCGTCGTTGCTGGATATGGATATAGGTTCTCGACTGGTGCTGCGTGGCGTGCTGACAAAGTCCATCTGGGTCAAGGTATTGTCCCTCTTCAGCGATGCTGGTACGCTCTTGCGAGGTCGAGTCGATCGTCGTCGGGACGGAAATGTCTGCTGTTTGGGCGCCGGCGCCATTCGGGAGTGTACTTTGGGCGCCATCTTGGTACAATTGCTAGGATATTGTATGGGAAGAGCTGTCGATGCTGTGGTCGCCTCCGACGCGTCGAGGATGACGCGCTGTACGGAAGCCGAGATGAGACAAAATGACGCCAACAAGTTCAAATTTCGTCGGCTCAACTGTCATCAACATCTGTCATCAACACTCACAAACCATCACCACCTACAAACAATGCCTCCGCCACTGAACGCCCATGCAAAACCGCCCACAAAGATACGCGACCTCTACAAAGAATTTCAGAAAGGTGATGCCAAAACGATAGACAAGCATCCAGGCATGCTCCAAGTGGACAGCCTCCATGCTTCTTCCGCTGTTCAATTGCCATCAGAGCTAAGCCTGGTCTTTGATGCTTTCCTAGGGAAGGGAACGAGAGAGGCGCTGTCACAGCCTAGGCAGTTGAGTTCAGACACTGCCATCTTCGAAGTACCAGACACGCCCGGTAAGCCGCACACGAATTGCTCAAAGTCCACTCACGTGCAGCTCTGAGACAGGTAGGTCTATATATCTACCCATCTCTCTTAACAGCTGAGGTCCAGCTCGACCTGCTTGACAAGCTCCTCCACCGAGATGTATCCAATCCACAGCACCAAACCAATGTCCATATTTTCCATGATTTTTCCTATCCTCCGAAACGCGAGGGTGGGACGCATGAATCTTTCTTTGACCCGTCAGCGAAGAACATATCTTTCCAGCCGAAGGATTCAAGTGTCCATAAGCCATTCTCTACCCAGCGATTCCTCACCAAGAAGCTGCGCTGGGCTACTTTGGGAGGCCAATACGACTGGACGAACAAAGTCTATCCATCCGAGGCGCCTCCATCATTTCCACCCGATGTCAAGCAGCTGGTCGAAGGCATATTTCCGATGAAAGCTGAGGCCGCCATTCTCAACCTCTACTCGCCTGGAGATACCTTGAGCCTACATCGCGATGTCAGTGAGGAGTGCAATCGGCCACTCGCAAGCATCTCAATTGGCTGCGACGCCATCTTCATCGTCGGTCTTGGCGGCGCTACATCAGACGAAGAGCCCAGGGTCGCCGTCATGAGACTGCGTTCTGGAGATGCTGTACTGATGAGCGGCGAGAGCAGATACGCCTGGCACGGAGTACCCAAAGTTCTTTCAAACACTTGTCCGGCCTGGATGGAGGACTGGCCTGCGAGCAGCTCCTCGCTGCAATACGAGCAATGGAGAGGGTGGATGAAGAACAAGCGAATCAATCTCAACGTTCGACAGATGTTTGCATGATGGTCGAGACCAAAGGACTGATTCTGATTACGAAAATGCTAGAAGCAGCGGACCATGTTCTGCATATCTTGAGGGTAGGTATGGCTGACCATATACATTCAATCCCTGATGCAATTTTGGTGAAGCAAACCGACGATGCAGTCGCAGCCATCTATCTGGCTTCAATCTGCGAAGCCGAAGCTCCTTGGCCACCGACCGCTTCTACGACTCCTGCCATGCGAGTCATAGCCAAGCGATTCCCTATTTACTGCGAACTTCTATCCGACACTGGAGCTGGGGCTGGAAAGCTGTCAAACCGGGACTGCCGAACCCATTGAGCTGGGTCGGGATGACCCCTCATTGCAGCGGGGAGCTGTTATCCCACCCTCGGGCACCCAAAAACATTGAAGATCATAAACATGGAGCACGCGCTCGCAACTATGAGTTCTACACGTGTTGACTCCTTGTGGGTGCTTTGGTGTTACCCACACTGCTCAACACAACCGCAAACATCAACTTCCGATCATGGCGCCTTTCAATATCGAGCAGCCCAAATATCGAGAGCTCAATGGAGGTGATCTGGCTGCCCAGGCTTTGAAGAACTTGGGAGCAGAAGTTGCCTTTGGCGTTCACGGTGGACATTTGGACGCTTTCTTGCTGGGAGCTACTGAGATTGGCATCAGACTGATTGATACGCGTCACGAGACTACTGCCGTGCAAGCAGCGGAGGGCTACGCCAAGATCTCTAACAAAGTTGGCGTCTGCTTTGTGACAGCTAATAGCGGGTACCTAGAGCAATTCGTCAATTCAGGCTAAGTCGGGATGAGACGACTGATTGTTCGAAGTTTCTCGAATGGCCTCCCAGGTCTTGCGACCGCCTTCGCCGACCGCTCACCCATTGTCTGCATTACATCCAGCCCGCCACTCCAAGACGCCGAAACCAACGCCCTACAAGGCTTTCATGATCAAGTCGTCGTGGCAAAGCCAATCACAAAGTTCGCGCATCGAGTAACAAATGTGGAAGAGATTCCAAGAGTCATAGCATATGCGTGCGTACTGGCAAAAGAAGGGCATTCATGAAATCTCCGCTGACCCTTATACTCGATGCGCAGATATCGAGCTGCCAACACTGGGATCAAAGGCCCGGTGCTGCTTGACTTCCCTATCGATGTCTTGTTTACGCCACCTCAGTTCAATCGGATTGCATTCGGTGCCGTAGATGTTCCCCCAGTCTCGCCACCAGCACCAGACGCACACGCTCTTGATCGCCTTAGAGATGCCTGGAAAGCTGCAAAGAGGCCAGTAATAATCACAGGCACGGGAGCGGTGGGCACAGACAAGGTGTTGCAAAAGCTCGCCGAGACTACGAATACTCCGGTCTTCTACTCGAACAAGTTCAGCACACCGATCCCCTCAGAGCATGAGCTGCGAGGCGGCCCAGCCACCGGACTCGCCGCGCTTGCTGGAAGAGAACAAGCCGATTTTGTTCTGCTGCTAGCGGCACGCACTGGCTTCCTTTTGGCAGGTCGAAGCGGTGCGGTCGTGCCCAATGACAGCATAATCGCACAGGTCGACTTGGATGGCACCGAGATTGGTAGATCACACGCTGTGGATATCGGCATTATAGCAGACGCGGGCCTGTTCTGTGAAGCCTTCGTGGCGAAAGCCTCAGATGCAGGCTTCGGCCGGAACGATGACTGGATCAAGACTTGCTATAAACTCAACAACGACACGTTGCCCTATGAGAACGATCCCAAGATGCAGAAGGACGGCCAAATACACCCTTATCATGCATTCGATGCAATCATGAAAGCTCTTCCGCATGACTCGATCATCATGGTAGACGGTGGCGAGGCCGGGCAATGGGCAGCTCTCACCCTCGAGAAGGCGAAACCGCACGTGGCAATCGTATCAACAGGCTACCTAGGCTTCCTCGGAAACGGATGGGGGTACAGTCTGGGCGCAGCCGTCGCAGACCCAACTCGCTTAGTCGTAAACATCCACGGAGACGGCAGCGCAGGCTTCCACATCCAGGAACTCGACACGTTCGCCCGCTTTGGCCTGAACGTCCTCACGATCATCGGGAACAACTATGTCTGGGGAATGTCAATGAACGGCCAAGAACTCATCTACACTGGAAAGACGGATGCGCGACCTGCCGTTCAGCTTAGCAAGGCCTGCGCATATGAAGTTGTTGCACGGGGGTTTAATTGTCTGGGAGAGAAAGTGGAGAAGTATGAGGATATTGATGGGACGATTAAGAAGTTGGCGAGTGCTAGGAGACCGGGACTGGCGAATGTTATCGTGAGCGTGAAGCCGATTACTCCAGCGACGCAGAGCATGGTTGCTGCGACAGATGATCCGAACGTAAGTGCTCCCTCCCTGGTGTGATGGGGATGAGGGGTAGGGGTGTGGGTACTGATGTGTGTGTCACAGGTTATCGTTGTGCCGTATTATGATAACGTCCCGAGGCCATACTACAAGTAGGAGGCACCGAATGGCTCTGATGGAGGTGATTTGGCAATCTTGCTTGTGAGTTTGTGCCACTTCAGCGTTTGTACAGAAGACAAAATCTCGGTGGCTGGCGAACACCACCGCAAAATGACCTTCATAACTTTCACAGAGTCCGTGCGCGACTTCGTCCTATTGTCAGAACTCGACTGCGCCTCTCACTTTTGAACAGACTGCCATTGTAGATCTCGCTATTGTAGGTGTCTGCGAGGCGCTGCGGCCGGTGCTTAAGAGTTTGAACTGCCGCTTTTTGAACGAATTCTTATCATCACCGCAGCATCCACACCATCGCCAACACCACCACCAGCAACACCACCACCGCCATCACCAACAGTAAGTCTCAACCTCACCAGGTCGCAGCACATCACTACACGCCTGCTTCATAGTCTGGTTGGCCTGCCGAGTCCACCGCATCCTCGTCCTCGCCTCCACAGCCAGCTGAGACAAGTGAGAGAACGTGCGTGAGAGTAGATCACTTTGAGGACAATGCGCTGACCTTGAGGCAGGTCAGCAAAATTATCTCGCCTGCTTCTCCAAAAGAACGACGACGACTACACCATTTACCTCGAACTCGACCCGCTCTCCTTACACCCAGATTTTGAAGGTATGTGACCTTTCCAGGATGGAATCATGATGTGCAGCTGCTGATTTTGCATGTGACAGCCTCTCACACCAACATGGCCACCACATTCATGTCCCTCGCTCCCGAGCTCAAGAGCATCATCTTCGACAATCTCTTCGCCGACACGGCCTCCTCCCGTCCCCTCGACATCCTCACACACCGCGTCCCAGCCGAGACGGCAATCCGAGCTACTTACAAGCAGCTATACGCTGAAACGGCTTACTCCTTCAAAGTCGCCGAAAAAGCCAACACCGTCAATCGCGACGCCATCATCAAGAAAATGACCGAAGACTATGAGAAGATCCAGACTGGAATTCCGGTAGTCATGACGAGTAATATCTGCCTACTTGCTGCAACTCTCGACAAAGCAACCTGCCATCACCCATGCGCAAAGGACTCCTGCTACATGTGCGACGACCCGGCTCATCGAACGTGTTTCAATTGTGGCAAGAACTTAGCCGTTGCACTATGGTGTCGACTTCCCAAGGAAGCTCGCGATCAAGATGACCAGGCTGCTCGACCAACACCAAAGTTCGTCGTGCCCACTACACCTTCCTCAAAACCAGCCCTCGTCAACGGCATCCGAAGCAGCTTAACGACTCAAGGCCGAGAAATGGCCCGCTTCCAACGCCCCTTCCTCCCCACACCAGAATACTTCGGCAACAAGCCCTGGGCATGGAGATGCTGGATGAATGAGCTACTTACGCAACAAACTATCGATGTGCGGTGCGCAAATCGGCGGAAGTCGGTCAACGAATACTGGCAGGACCCCCGATGGCCCAGGTTCCATGCCTTCGCTGAGCCTGCTCTGAAGATGATCGACTCGTGGGACCCACGGCAGGGGTTCATCTTTCGGGCTGAGATGGCGATGGGCAAGATTGAATGGAAGTCGGAGTATGAGAAGAGGGCGAGGAGGGAGAGTAAGGAGAAGGGGTTGGAGATTGGCAGGTTAGTGCCGAAGGCTGATGGGAAGAAGTGAGACGACGCATATGATGACTGGCCACGGCAATTACACTAGAGGTGAGCAAGACGCAAAAGGGCGATATTGCAGACATGCATATGCATACATAAGAGCAGCAAGACATCGAATCAATTCACTACCTAAATTTCACATCAATACTTGACGCTGTAAGATTTTCACGTGATCGCGAGGCTGATCCGCGTCGATGACGGCATCCTTCACATGAACCACTCACTCTCACTCTCTCAACTCCCCCTCAACACCTCCTCGCCATGCCACACTCGCCCATAGCTCTTCATAATGGGTGTCACCGGCCTCTGGCAAATCCTCCAGCCCTGCGCGCGCCCGATCAAACTCGAAACCCTCAACCGCCGGCGCCTCGCCGTCGACGCCTCCATCTGGATCTACCAATTCCTCAAAGCCGTCCGAGATAAGGAAGGAAACGCTCTGCGCAATTCACACGTTGTAGGTTTCTTCCGACGAATCTGCAAACTCCTCTTCACGGGCATCAAGCCTGTGTTTGTGTTTGATGGAGGAGCGCCGGCGCTGAAGAGGCAGACTATCCGGGTCAGGAAGAGTCGGCGGGAGGGGAGGAGGGAGGATGCGGTTAGGACGGCGGGGAAACTGTTGGCTGTACAGATGCAGAGGGCTGCAGAGGAGGAAGAGGAAGGTAGGAAAAGGAGGGAAGCGGCGGGGACGGCGAGGGATCAGGATGAGGAGGCTATACCTGACGAAGGATTGGTATATGTGGATGAACTCCATATGTCCGCGCAGGAACGACAACAGAATCGCAAATTCCGAAAGAAAGATGCATACCACCTGCCGGACTTGGATGTATCCCTGTCCGAAATGGGCGCGCCCAACGATCCCCGCGTCATGTCCCTCGAAGAACTGCAATCATACGCCCGCCAATTTGAAGCAGGAGAAGACATCAACGTCTACGATTTCTCCAAAATCGACTACGACTCCCCCTTCTTCATGAGTCTCCCTCCTTCCGACCGATACAATATCCTCAACGCCGCGAGATTGCGGAGTCGATTGAGGATGGGTCATTCGAAAGAGCAGTTGGATAGTATGTTTCCCGATCGAATGGCTTTCTCCAAGTTTCAAATTGAGAGGGTGAGGGAGAGGAATGAGTTGACACAGCGGCTGATGCATTTGAATGGGTTTGAGAGGGATTTTGCTGGTGGGAGGGTGGCGGGTGAGAAGGGGAGGGAGTATGTTCTCGTGAAAAATGACGGGGTTGAGGGCGGCTGGGCGCTGGGAGTCATCAGCGATGAGGGGAAAGAGGAGAAGCCGATTGACATCGACAAGCCTGTGCCTGTGAAGGGTGAGGAAGAGGAGTGGGAGGATGATGAGGATTTTGAGGATGTGCCGATTGAGGGATTAAACCGGTTGCCGAAGAAGATGAATCGGAGTGAGCAGGTTGTGGATGAGTTGACAAAGCAGAGGAGGGCGATATACCAGAATCGGCAGCGAAATGCGAGGAAACGGCCAAAGCCGAAACGGAAGGCTGGAGGGCAGCGCAGTGAGCTGTTTGTTCAAAGCAGCAGTGAGAGCGAGGCGGAGGAGGATGAGGGGTGGGAGGAAGTCGAAGACAATGCCGAGCTTTTTGGAGATGAGCAACATACCGACGATGAAGATTTACGGAAAGCGATTGCTATGTCGATGCAGAAGGACGAAGAGGAACAAGCTCCAGCTGAGTCTGATGCCGAAGACGACGAAATGCGAGAGGTGTTTCAACAGTCGGCCGTCGAAGAGGCGAGACCAGTTCCAAAAGGCAACGCAAGAGCAATCGCGAACGTGCTCAACAAGCGCGCCTTCAATATCGCACCCGAGTCCCGCGAAGTCACATCATTCGGCGTCCCAACTCAAAAGCCGGACGAAGACAGCGATGAAGACGACAGCATGGACTTCCAAGCCGCACTCGCGGAAAGTCGCAAGAATAAACGCAAGACTAGCCCTCCACACCGCCTTGCGCCATCTCCCGCAAAAGCTCGAGAGGACACAGCAGCCAGCATCGCCAAGAAAGCCGGCTTCAGCGGCCCTCTCCCCTTCGAGAAGCTCGACCTGGGCACCTCTCTCCTCGGCAAGAAGAAAATGCAACAGCGATCAGAAGAAGCTTCCGGTGGGTTTGAGAATCCCGAGATCGCTGAGAAAGAGCAGAAGAACAACAAAGCCGAACCGCTTCCGCCTTGGTTTTCGGGTGACATATCGAAGGATATGGAAGCCCAGAAGAAGATTGAGAAGGAAGACAGAGAGAGGGCGAGAGAGTTTAATAAGCAGTTCAAGTTCCAGGATCGTGGGGAAGAGAGGGCGGCGTTGAGGAGGGGAGATACCCGGGAGGTGATTGATTTGGAGGCGGAGGATGAGGATTTGGCTGGGAAATTGGACGGTGGGGTTATTGAGATTGAGGATGATGAGGTTGACCATGGAATAGAGAAGGGAAGAAGTCCTACGCCGGTTGCTATGGGCGATATGGCTGATGAGGTGAGGGCTGATCCGCCTGTTCCAAGTGAGCCGAAGGAGTTGTTTGAGAAAGCGCCGGCGGAGAAGATTGAAGCTGGGGTTGAGAAAGTGACACCTGCGAAAGCTAGTGGAGCCAGCAAGCCGCTGTTTCAAGAAGATGCCTCGGAGGAGGATGGAGAGATGATCGAGTGGAGCGAAAGCGATCGTGATGATGCGCCCGGCAAATCACCATCGAAGATGAAGCCGGCTCAGGTGGAACCTGTCACGGCTCCATTTCAACAGCCTGCGGCCCAGGATCATGCGCTTTCCAACGAGGACCCCGAAGACGAGATGGTTTTCGAAGACGTTGGTGAGGCAGACACTGCGCAGGATCAGACCGGCACAGTTCGATCGCCGTCGGCTAGGTTCGAAGACGTTGGAATACCAGACGCTCCGCCTTTGGAGGACTTGCCACCCGGAATCGACGAAGACGACGAGCCTAGTGCTACCCACTCGTCTGGTCTTGTCAGGCAAGAGACGTTCCCCGGCGATGATGAGTTTGACGACTTTTCGGATCCGGAGGAAGCGGAGATGCTGCGAGCCCTTACCATCGAGGCGGAAGAGCACGCTCGATTCGCAAGTACCCTAAACAACAAATCGCAAGCCCAAAATATGGTGGAGTACGAACGTGAGCTGAAGCAGCTGCGCAATCAGCAGAAGAAGGATCGTCGTGATGCAGACGAGGTCACGCAGACCATGATTCAGGAGTGCCAGGCTTTACTCCGCCTCTTTGGCCTACCGTACGTAACAGCGCCCATGGAAGCTGAAGCGCAATGCGCCGAGCTTGTGCGTCTTGGTCTTGTCGATGGTATCGTCACTGACGACTCCGATTGCTTCTTGTTCGGCGGCACACGAATCTACAAGAACATGTTCAACCAAGCCAAATTCGTCGAATGCTACCTCACGTCCGACCTGGAGAAAGAATTCGACCTCACTCGCGAGAAGCTCATTGCAGTCGCTCACCTCCTCGGCTCAGATTACACAGAAGGGCTTCCCGGCGTCGGTCCCGTCACTGCTCTGGAGATCATATCCGAGTTTCAGAATCTGGAGGAGTTCAAGAATTGGTTCTCTGGAGTGCAGATGAATCAGATTCCAAAGGAGGTCGATAAGGATAAACCTTTCCGAAAGAAGTTTCGCAAGCAAGCAACGAAACTCTTCCTCCCACCCACCTTCCCCGACGCCCGCGTCGCACTCGCCTACGAACAGCCAGAAGTAGATTCCGATCCTCAACCATTCGAATGGGGTGTCCCTGACCTCAACGCCCTCCGCCAATTCCTCATGGCCACAATCGGTTGGTCGCAAGAGAGGACGGATGAGGTGCTTGTTCCTGTGATCAAAGATATGAATAAGAGGAGTGACGAGGGTACACAAGCGAATATTACTGCTTTCTTTGATGGAGGCGTGGGGATTGGTGCTGCTGGCGTGAATGAGAGAGGAGAGGCCTTTGCGCCGAGGAAGAAAGTTGATGCGGGGAAGAGGATGGGGAGTGCGCTGGGACGGATGGCAGAGAGGGCGAGGAGGAGGAAGACGGGAGATGGGGCTGTCGCTGAGGGTGGCGACGTTGAGGCTGCTGGTGCAGATGAGGCGAATGGGAGCGCTCCAGATGCTGCGGGCTCGGGGAAGGGGCAGGCGAGTGGTAAGAAGAGGGCTGCGCCGAAAAAGAGAAAGGCGAAGCAAGCTCCGGCTGAGGCGGAGGCTTTGGAGGATGACAGTGATGAGAGCGAGTATGAACAGCCTCGCAAGAAGACGAAGAGACGCGCCGCCCAGCCTAAGGCTAATGGGAAGAAGAAGGCCGCGGCAGTAAATGACGATGATGATGCAGATGATTCATGATGTATTGTATTTAGTGTGTAGTGAACGATTTGCGCAGAGTCGCGGACACCTCATCCCCTTCCGGAGCGAACAAAGCCGGAATGTTTGTACAGTTGTCGGACGATACAAGGACTTCTAACGTGGCAGGGCTCGAGCCAAACTGGCCCATAAGCCCTCAGCGCACAACTGCAGCCAGTTCTCGTCCGCACTGTCGCACAAAATATGGCGTTCCGCTGGCTCCGAGATTCTTGGAATTCCATACAACGCAGGATCTACATTCCAGAGCCTTCACTTCCTCCGAGGCCCCTTGTTTCGGGGAGGTTGCCAGCTGCTCCGACAATCCAATCAAGCCGGCCAATTGCGGCGAGCGGAACGACAGGCCTTCGTAGGAGAGCCGATCATGCTTTCGTTGGACGATATACACGAGTTGAGGGCGGAAGAATCGTGAAAAGCACACCAAGCGCTCCGCGACGCCGTACAGGGAGCGGGAGATTTGATTATGTGAGGAGATTGAATGAACTGGTGTACGGCAACGATCGGATCAAAGAACTGGAAGAGGCGAGAGATGCTTTCGATGCTCAGGTGGCACTGACGCTTGGGGATGCTGATGCAGTGCGAGTTGATCAAGAGACACTGGATACTTTAGTCGACGAGAAGCAGACTGCTGGACGCAAGCTCGATGAGGAATTTTACGGTCTGCAAAAGCATGCCGATGAACTTCTACAGACCTTGGATATCGACAGCCCGGAAGAAGCGAGTCCTCTGCCAGATCACTTCAAGACCCAACTTGAGGTATACGGCAAAGCGAGGGACGTCCACAACAGCCAGCTTGAAGCTCTCCCTCGCTCTGGCGAAATCCTCAAAGCTCTGGACGCACAGCTCTGGTTACATGAGAGGAGGCAGTATAGTCGAGGATGGAGACCTACACAAAGCTTTTTGCAGCGCCTGCAACGAATGCGGGAGACGATGCAGAAGCATGAGGAGGTGTTGGCGGCATGTCGAAGGGGAAGGAGGAGGGAACTGAGAAAGCTGTGTTATCCTCATGCTCGTCGTGCTTTGAGGAGTCAGGAGGTGATGGATTGGCAAGTTGCTGATGAGGGAGGTGTGAGGAAGAATGCAGACTTGGAAGAAGTGCCCTCCTCAACAACAAATGCAAACACCACGAGGAATTCGACCGAGAATGATAAACTGATTGGAAAGCAGTGGAAGGAGATACAAACGAAAATTTCCAAAGTCCGGGGAGTCTACTGGAAATATCAAAGTGGAGAAGAATACAACACTGCTCTGAAAGAGGACGAAGCTCAAAATGGGAGGAAAACCTCGCTGGAAATCGATGCGTTCAACAAGACTTGGTTCGAGAGAAGAAACAAGTTTCATCAAGGTTTGAAAGGTATGTTCGTTGATACTGGACCAATTAAACAATTTGCCTTTGCTCTTCCCTCTTCTTTCGTCGATGCAACTGCGGCGTGCCGAATAGTCTTGGAGAGGTATGCTGACTTTTATCTTCAGCTTGCGAAGAGATCTTCAAGTCGACCCGCGACAAGGCAATGCGTGCCGGTCTGCCGCCTATTGAAGACGATGATTCCGATATGGACGAGTTTCTGTCTCACCCAGAAGATAGTGAGCTTGGCTCTTTGACGGCTGAAGAAAAGGCCGAAGCGAAAAAGAGATTCCATGAGTTCGAATGCCTCGGTAACGAAAGGATCAGGACATGGGTTCTGAACGGAGGAGCGTCTGATCCGTATATCACGGATGCGAGAGATTTGGGCGGAGCGTCGAATGTATGGGATGGAGACTGGCGATCGGTTGAGCTGGGAGAAAGTCGAAGTGTGGAGGCTTCGCGCATGAGATATGGTCCTTCAGAGGCGAAAATTAGGAAGGTAAGCGCTGCTTTCCATGGGCGACACTTGTTCGGCTCCGTATGCTGAGAGAGACTGACGTGGGGTGCTAGATTCGAGCTTTTCATCTGCAATGTGAAGGCCTGCGGCCTAGTGTAAGAAAGACCTACGAGGCTCGACGGCTACGTGGTATTATGAGCAAGGAAAGATAAGGTCTCGCACCGTGGGATCTCGAAGGCAGATGCCACATGACTCGCTCTCTACGGTCATGCAGACAACATATCACGGAATCGGCCTTGACCATCTGGATCGCACTCTTGTGGCCGGAGGTCTAGCACAACAAAAATGCTGATGTGGGTCATAGTCAGACTTATAGATCTCTCAGCATTATCGGACCGATCACATGTATGTCTGGATACCTGGCTTCTGTGCCATTGCTCCAATGATCGAGGCTGTTACAGCTGGGTCTGAAACTCAGTCTCTTTACACTTGTGCGTCTACTACACGTCCAGTTTTTGGTTCCATATTTGCTCTCAGCTTGCAGAACGTGCAACTATGCACATTACCACAGAGTTCTCCATCAATACGCACAAGAAAAGAGCAAAATCAACAAATGATCAATCAACCCTCGAAGCCAGCACCAGCTCGATCCAGAAGGAAGAGAGCGACTCTCTCCTCCTTATTTCGCCTTCATGATAGACCAACCAAGGCCACTTCACCCACTAAAATCGCCAGCCTTAGAATCACGAATCTTCTTCTCGGTTGAAGCTTCAACCAAGCCGTCTTCGAAAGCCACGTCCGCCGTGCGCTTAGAGCCCACGGCCATGCGCGCTCCACCGGAAGACTTAGGCCCCGCAAGCGTGTCCTCCTCTCCCTCCTCGATGACAGGAAGAGCCTGGGGGTGTTATGCGGTGTCTGAGCTCTTGATCGCAGAAGGTGGCGAAAGGATATCATCAAGCAATGCGTCCTCGTCATCCCATGTCATCTTGCCATTGGCGGCGCCTTGCTTGGAAAATAAGCTTCCCATGGTCTCCGTCAAGCCGGACTTGCCTTGTTCAAGAGGCTTGGCGACTGTCGATGCGCGTGAAGTAGAGTAGTTGGGAATGTCGGATGGAGCGGTTTTGGTAGCCTCTTCATTCGCGGCCGCTGCGCAAACATCGGTGCTGGTGGCGGCACCCGGGCTCTTCTGCTTGACACCCGTTGGCACCTCGAGGATTCTGGTGGTCAGCGCTTTGCGAGCGACAATGGCGTTGGGATCATCCTGACGCTTCGAGTAGCCACCAAAGAGAGCCTCCTTGAGTGGTCCGGCCTCGGTTGAGATACCAGGCGAGGCGTGCAAGACAACACCATCCTGAGCAGATCGATCGCGCAGCTCCTTCACCTTGTCGTTATCCATCTTGCCCTCACTGCGCTTCTTCTCCTCCACTTTTTCTTCCACGAGGGCATCTTGCACTCGACGCAGTTTGGTTGGTTGTTGAGGTCCTGTGAGAGAGCAGGCTTGGTCGGCTTCACAGGCTTTGGGTGCTGGATGTTGTAGATCTCCAATTGCTCCTCGAGAGTCCGTTGTGGCCGACGATTCTTCTTGCTTCTCTTGTTCTTGTTCTTGTTCTTCGACTTCTTCTTGCGGCCCTTGGGCTTCCGCAGCTCCCACTCGGCCATGTTGAGCTTCCAGATGTCCAACGCGGCCTGGTATTGAGCCTCACGCTGCTGCTCCTCAGCACGCGCCTGAATATGAAAGGCGCAGTGATCGAGTCCGGCAGGGCCAGTGCAGCCGCCACACTTGAAGCGACCGTTGTACGTCTTGACCAGATCCATGGTCTTCTTGGCATGTACCGTCTTATAGAAGAATTTCCCACGAGTGGCGGCCTCCTTGAGGTATGCTTGCAAGCCCACCTCGCCACTCTCAGCCGCATGAACGACAGTTTTGAGAATGACGACCTTCTTGGTGGCGCAGCCGATGCATTTCAGATCGAGATGCATGTACCCACCGTGGTGCGGCTGGGCGGCGATGGTAAGAGGAACGGCAAGGTTGAAGAGGATGTCGGCCAACTCATCATCGGTGTAGTCGGGGTCATCGAGGTACATGATGGCGCGGAAAATGAGAGAGGAAATGGCTTCCTGTGCGTTCGGCATGGTGTGCGCAGCGTTCGGAGCTATCAGAGAGCGATTGGGGTTTGGAATCTGCTCTTCCTCGATGGCATCGCGCCAGATGTCCGGATTCTCGACATCGTCACCAAAGCCTCCGTCCTCGAAGTCGGAATTATCCGTGGCTCCCCAGTCGCTACCAGTTTCGAAGTCGTGAATCGAGTCTCGATCGCGCGCAATGGTCGAAAGCGTGATGGTAATGTGTTATGGTCTGGTGTTCCTGTCGCGAAGATCCATGGAGTCTCGACGAGCCGTTTCGAGGCGGTCGTGGTTGTTGTTTGTGGGAAGAAATTCATGGAAGGTGGGGAGTCCTCTAGTGGCGAGTCGCTGCCAAGACTTTGCAGACCCACTTTTCAAGTGAATGTTCAAAAATCCTCAGGCAGCACAGCTCATCACTCAACAACTAGACGGCACTGTCTTTGGCATCACTGGAAATGCTTCTTTGCTCTAACTACTACTCCAGGGATCCACAATCGTCACATCTTGGTCATCCACTAGTGGGAACGCCCTTCCATACTCTCTTAACGTCCTCTCCATCCGATTCTGCCAAAGCCAATCGCTATACTGTCGCCGAAACCACGCAGAAGTGGCTCTGATCTCTTCCTGTGCCCTCGTCTGTCTCTTTCGCCACTCATGACGTGGGCTATGCCGAGGGCTAGAAACATTGCTGAAGCTGTTACGGATGGGACTCTGATCTGGAGTGAGCGGTCTGTTCATCTCGATCGATGGCTTTTTCTCGCCTCTAGCCACTCCTCGGTTCCAACGTCGGATGCGGCAACGCTTCGATTCTGGCCATTCGGATGGCTCCCACCAGCTCTTTTCAGTGTTTGTACCATCGCCGTTGATTTCGTTTCGCTCTCTTGCTTTTCCCAGATACGTCGGTGTCAATGGCAATCCGTGGGTTACTCCGTCTGCCGCAGCCTGAGCTTTCGCGAGCTCGTACTCCTTTTGCAACTGACTTATTTCCTGTTTAGCCTGCTCTTTTATTGCATCTATTGATGCGCCCGAGATTCGTTCATAGTAATCGTCCCAGTGAACTTTGCCATCTTTTGTGTAGATTCTCAAGTAGTCAAGCAGACCTGCTGCATAGACTCGCTCCACATTTTCTAGCTCTTGTTCTCGCTGAGCGACTCTTTTCCGAGCAGCTTCGACGTATTTGTACCAAGTGGTACCGTCTTCTGGATCCTGATCTGAAACGTACCTTCCTGGCGACTGTTGTAAAAGACTGATATCAGATACCGAGGATGCGCTGGCTGAGGATAATGACCCCTGCATAAGCCCGTTCTCTATCAAGACTGGAAGAACGGTATCGGTGAGCAGCTTTGATTCTAGATCTTTGTGCGCTTGTCGTTGCCACTCGAGCATCTCGCTGGCAGATACATACGCAGTTTTGGTTTCAGACACCGCATTTCCAATGTCTTGCGCATGCCCGGTATCACTCAAGTTCCCTGCACGAACTCCAGAACCGGGCGATGTTCTCAAGATCTGTCGGGAGCGGAGTGCATCGCAGTATGCAGATCGTTTGCTGCGTACATGCAGCTCGCTTTCTTTTAACCTCTCCGCAGACTGGCAGACTGCGAGCAGGGTAGAACAGAATTGACCGTGGACACGTAGGCTACCGATACGCTCTGCCCGCATGGTATTGATCCAATACGGCGCACTTCGGCAAATCGACTTAAGAGCACGTTCTTGGACTGTTCAGTTTTGCTCAATCTTGCTTTGAGCTGCTCTGAGTTGTTCCAAAAGTCCATCGGCTGCGTTGAGTTCTTCGCGGCCTGCTTCCAAGTGATCGTTCATCTCTTCTAATATCCATTCAACGTCGGGAGGAGAGTTCGGCTCGGATAACTCGCGCTGATTGCGCATTAGTCGACTTTGTATGATTGCTCTTCAACAGGTGTTGACTTACAAGCAGCTCAGTTTCCCCATTCTGGCGGACTCGATGAACAATGCGAGGTTCCAGATCATCAATCTTCCTCTGCAGCTGCTGGCGTGCTAATTCTCTTTCCACTGCTCTCAGCAGGGCATCCGCAAAGTCATTCGCACTGTTCTGAACCGGGATAGAGCCGTCAAGATTGCGATTCGTCGTCGGACGCAAGTGCCTTGCTGGCAGATCTCGGGGCTCTGCTGTTTCGTCTGTCCTACCATGCTCTTCTGGATTTGTTACGTCGCCACCGGTAGTAGAAGGCCACCAAGCTTGCCGGAATAGCCTGGAGTAGTCCATGGTTGAGAAAACGCACAAGAAAACAGGACGCAAAAACTTATGGACCGACTACAAAGGATGACGGTGCAGCTTCCGCATTGAGCTCATCAGATGGCTTTGTTCTCTTGGTCGCCTCCCAGTTCGGAGGCATTTGGAGTTGCCATTCGAGAACTACGGTGATTTAGAGATCGGAACGACGTCGCCTTCATTTCCCGATGATTGGTGTCAGAGCAGCTTGAATGCGTTCCCCAGCCCCATATTCTACTCAAAAAGTGCGTTGCGTCCACTTCTTCGCCTTCTCCCTGACCTCGTCCTAGATCTGCTAAGAGTGCTCTACTCAGCGTCTTGAAAAGTCCTCCTATCAACCTTCCGACCGGTCCAAGGTTCCAAAATCACCAGCTCATCTGCTTGCTTCGATGCCGCGTTCTTCCATCGATCTCGCCAAACTCTCGATCTGATTCTCTGACCTTCACGATAAGCCTGCTTCCTAATGAAATCTTTGGTGACTTTATCTCGCCTCCGCCAGCCGGCTCTCGGGCTGTTCTGTCCAGAGTCAGATCTCTGACTGGCATACGAAGCCCTTCGTCTTGGACTTTCACTCGGAACTCGAGGTTTCTCCTGCCGGTAGTTCGAACTTAGACCTCTTGCCACCTGTCTATTCCATTTCCTGATCTTCCGTCGACGCTCGTCTGGTAACATTCGAGGACTCCAATCGAGGTCGCTCCCATTTCCATGCATCAAAGAGTCATTGCCTTCTTCTCCCGGGTCGGCCAAGTACGGTGGTGTTAGAGGTACGTTCAATCTTCCAGCTGAGTGGGCTTCAGCTCTGGCTTCTGCGTATCTCTGACGTGCTGCATCGATCAATTTTCGCCCTCGGTCTTGCCCGGCCTCGTACGAAGAGGACGTTTCTTGAACCCAGTACTCGTCCCATCTGGCCTTTCCATCTTTTCCGTAAATGATGAGATACTCCAAGAGGCCTTCGCGATAGTCGTTTTCAAACCCTGTGAGGTCTCCTTCATACATTGCCGGATCAGCCCGTGCTTTCTCCGCTTTTGTTGTGAGTGGGTCTTGGTTTGATTCAAGAGCATTGATCTCTTGTGAGCAATTTGTGTCCTCTCGAATGATCCTACTCAAGTCTCCCTCGGAAGAGACCGAAGCAGCGCTGGAGTTCGCCCAGAGATTGTTATTAATCAGTGTCGGCAAGACGCTTTCCTGAATGAACCTTGATTCATTGCGCTTCTGAGCCTCCTCCTGCCTTCTCAAGTTGGCCCGTGCGTCCTCAACAGCCTTCTCGGCGTCCTTCTTCGATTGCTCCAACAGAGAGTCCTGCGATCTCGCGTGTTCGATGCGGTCAGCAAAGCCCTCTCTCTTAGCTTCGCGAAACGCTTTCTTTGCAGCGAAAGCTTGCCGTGCAATCTGACAGAAGGTGTCTCTGCTAGATCTGACGAGGTTCCTGTGATCTTGTAATCGTTTGAGCTGCTCTGCGCTGGCAAGCAACACCCAGCAGAACTCAACATCAACTTTCAGACTTTTAATGTGCTCAGCATCCATCTGAGCTGTCCAATACTTTGCACTACTGTACAACTTGCCCATGACTTCTTGCTTGCGTTTCTCGCACCTTGCCCAGGTTTGATTCGACGCTCTCCAACCTTTCCAAAAGACCACCTTTGTCTTGAAGAATCATCTTTTGGTCTGCAATTTTACTCGAGAGTTGGCCAAGGACGAGAGCTTTTTCAGCTCCGATGTACGGATGCGCAAGATCATGCTTTCTGACAGTCAGTCTCAATTGAAAAGAAGCAGTGTTCTTTATGCGCTGCGTACCTGAAGTTTCAAGATATCCATCGAGAAGACATGATCTGAGATCTTGCTTCTCAATTCTTCAGTCTTAGCCTTCAGTGATGTTTGCGCTAGGTCCAGTTCTACAGCTCGAATTAAGCAGTCTTTCAGGTCGTCAAACGTGCTTGTGTACGGTGGTTTGCACTGGTATCCGGCTTCTCGTCACGCCTTGCTGTCTTGAGTATTTGTGCGGTCAGTGGTTAATGCATGCTCCTGGTTGGGCAGGAGTGCGGCCAAGTCGAGTTCTGCGACATCGTCTTGTGGACCTTGTTGCTGTTGTTCTGGCCAGACGTATCGCCATACCGTGCGCACAAAGTCCATGCTGGTACACTTAACTTCGCTTGCGACGTCAGTTGAACAGGTGAGGCGTGGGGCCAGGAGCAATCATGTTGAAAGGCAACCCGCATTCGGTGAATTCCATTTTCTTTGTTCTGGACATCGACATTCTACCCTGACCTCATTCTGGGTGATCTGCCCTGCATAACAAAGAATTAAACAATGGAGGATCAACGATTCCCATAATACCATGCAAAAGATGCCATCTCCGTACAGAACAGGCTGTTTGCGCCTGCTGGCCATCATCCGACAAGATGGCCAGTCGCCGATGGAAAGTGCTCGATTACGGCTGAAGAGACTCTAAGACTGTTGATATCATAGTCGTCCACGTGCCAATTTCGCTTCTCAAACGTCAAGCCTGGACTTTTTGAATGCCTTTGACTCGGGCATCGAAGCAGCTAGACGCTTTGGGGCTGTCGTCGTGGGCGCTGCGACGGGCTCAGTGTCGACGCTGTTCAAGTTGAAGCCATTACCCAAGGTGCTCGCGAGTCGTGATGTGAAAGATCTGTTAGAGTCATGTGTGAGTCTGTTGGTCTTAGCCCAACGACGCCCGTGTTTTCTGGGGCCCTGAAGCCGGTGTAGGTGTGAAGGATCCTTGTATTGGTGAGCGCCCTCTACACAGCGCCTCTCTTCTGGCGGTCCGATGTCTTCCATGGCTGCGTCCTACGCAGTGGGCGTGGTATCTTGAGACGCAACTGGCACCGCTGGACAACTGGTAGGTTGCTAGGCAACCTTTTGACTGTATGCGTCCATTTCAACCTGGCCGGCATCGAGAGTGTGCTCAGAATCAGAGCCAGGGGATCCAGATGCGAATCGTGCACCGGCTTCTTCAGCGTACAGCAGCTCAACATTGATCTTGACTGTCTGGTGCTCTGAAATGTCGGAAAAAGTCACATACCTGGTTACTATGCCTTGCTACAAACGCTCCAATGCTCAAGCCTGGTGGATGATGTGCGCATCGTATCGGTCGGCTTGGATGTGAAGATCTTGGAATCCCCAGTGGCATTCGTTCTTGAAAGTGAGTCAACGTGAGTTGGCGCCAGAACCGTACTGCCCTTATATCTCTTGCCACTTGATAATTGTCATGGCAAGAGCTTTGCCACGTCGGAGTGCACCGAGCCATGAGTCGCGGATCTTGCGTGCATATGGCAGGTCAGAATTCTTAGACTAGCGTGTGAGCCGCTCGTGTCCTGAACGCTGGTCATACGTTGTTGAGTTAGTGTAGCATTGACATCTTTGGTCAGTTACTCGTCTTCACTTCGTTGCGGATGCAGATCGTTGACATTAAATGAAGGCCGAGCTGATTGGCTGCTGACTTTCACATGCGGCTTGGCGTGCCGCACTTGCCGGAGCTACAGTCCGGCTTCAATGAGCCTTGAACATCCATAAAAATTTCACAACGCAAGTTGTCGAGTAAATTCTGGGGATCTTTCGCTTGCGATCGCTTCACGAAGAACCATGTTCGGAGCGGGCAATCACGAAAACACACGAGCGCCCAGACTTGAGGAGCGTCGCAGGTCACTTCGCTACTTACAGCCAAAAGACGATACAGGCGTGACCAGGATTCGGATCATGACGAGTCGGAAGATGACCAAGATGCGGACGCAGAATCAAATGGGTACTCGATCAGCGAACCATCATCGTACGAAGACTCCGATCCGGAAAATTTGAGAACTTCGGAGAACTCAGATACCGACGATGGATCCGACGGCTCGGACAGTGAAGGATCAGGACAGCATTCAACGACGCGAGATGAATCTATCAGAAAGGGTGAAAAGCCGTCAACAACAGGCAGTCAATATCGAAAATCGACGTGCGAGACGGATGATGGAAACTCGACAGAAGACTGCGACAAGCCAGCTCGGAAGCGACAGAACGCAAGCAAGCACGCATCATGTCCTCCGTGGCAAAGCGCTGTCGACGAAGACGATGAGGAGATCATGCCGACGACCATTAAGCAGGAGCCTAGAGCGGAGATCGTCGAGCTTGTCTCGGAACACGAGAGGGCTGGAAAGGTGAAGCCAGACAGCGATCAACCTCCGAGCAGAGCAAACGAAGAGGGAGCTTCAGCTCATACCACTCAGACAATGGCACAAGAGCCTCGTATAATAACCAATGCCAATGAATCACCTTCTTCCACGGCCGCGGGCAAGAAGCGAAAGCGAAGACGAGAGGAGATCATGTTGGAGCTGAGAGAGATTGCGCTGCAGAAGGAGCTGCTGAAGTTGGAGGATGAGGATGAAGAGTGAGATCCATTTGAAGGGCAGAAAGCGAAGATAGCAGCATGTTGGGAGAGTGAAGACGGCATCACGAACGCTGCACCAGAGTGGATTGCAGGAGCGCTGATGACACCATCAAAATGCTCCCAAAGGAAATCAAGGCAAACGTTGAGATACCAAGAAGCGCAAGACGTAACTCATACTTTGCATTAAACACCCATCCCCTCTCTAAAACATGTCGTATCCTAATCGTATACTATAACAATGATACCCAATTTCACTCCCGAGTTATTACTCCAAAGATCACGACGCCATCCATATGTTGGATTCGACGAGATCATTCAATACATGGCACATTTTCTCCTATCCTCCTCTCCTTATCTCCTCACTACAAATCCCTCTCCCTCCTCTTCATCAACCTCGGCGCAGCAGTCGTCGCCGAACAACCCGCCGCGGGACAAGTCGTCAAAGTAGCAGTAGTCAACACGGTCGTCGTCCTCGCCCCCGAATTCCTACAAACTGTCACAGTCACCGGCGCACCAGGTTCGCTCGGCGCTCTCTCAACCTTCAACAACGCAATGGTACCTTCCGAATAACTCGTTCCCGATATCGAACTGAGAAGTGTACAGCTGCTCGGGCTGATATTGACTGCGACACAGGCATCATTGTTGTTACAATTCGCGAGACAGTTTGCTGGCGAGACGAGGAGGGGTCCTTGGCGTCGGGCGAGCGTGCTGTTGGATATGGTTGTGTCGGAGAGGGTTGTTCCAGAGTAGGCTGTGTTGCATTGCACGGAGTAGGTGCCGCCTGAGGCGTCGGTGTAATTTTGGTCGTCGTAAGCTGGGCAGATGGATTGGACGGGCGTTGGTGAGGAGATTGGTGTGGTGGTAGTTCCTGAGCCGCCGCCGTATGTTGGGACGTTGGTTGCGCCTCCGGATGTGGCAGATGGGCCGGAGGTTGGGCGTACGGAACTGGAACCTCCACCGTATGTTGGTGCTTGGGAGGGTGAGCTTGATGAAGCCCTACCGTAAGTAGGTGCATTAGATGGCATACTCGAGGATCCTCCACCATAAGTTGGAGCATTCGAGGGTGCGCTTGAGGCACCACCTGAGGATGGTACGCTCAAGATTCCGCTGCTTGTTGGAACGTTCGAAGGAGCACTAGAAGAGCCGCCACCGTATGTAGGAGCATTTGAAGGGGCACCAGAAGACGATCCTCCACCATAAGTCGGAGCGCTAGACGGCGCACCAGAGGCCGATCCCCCACCGTAAGTTGGGGCACTCGATGGTGAACCGGATACACCTGGCGATGACGACCAGCTTGATGAGCCTCCACCATAAGTAGGCGCGCTGGAGGGCGTCATCGATCCTGGCGCTCCAGAAGACCGCGAGCTACTCGGAGTCGTTGTCTCTGGGTACGGCGATGGGAGACCAGGCGATGATGATTGGCCTCCAGTGTTTGATGCCGGTGGCGAACTGCTCTGGCCTTCGGTGTTGGAGTATACTGGAGGACTGATATTACCGGCACTTGATGAGCCACCAGCTCCCCGAGAGCTTGTTGTCGACGGACTTGGCATTGGCGTGACAGTGATGGAAATGTCTCCGCTGCCGGTGATGCTCATCTGAGGCGAGCTTGAAGGAGATCCACCAGGCGACGACATCGGCGAACGAGAGCCTCCAGTCGTTGAGTA
Source organism: Pseudocercospora crystallina (assembly GCA_003666085.1). Lineage (NCBI taxonomy): Eukaryota > Fungi > Ascomycota > Dothideomycetes > Mycosphaerellales > Mycosphaerellaceae > Pseudocercospora > Pseudocercospora crystallina. The sequence goes on from QQNG01000279.1 coordinate 76,311, forward strand.
CGCCGGAGGAGAGACTGGACTGGGCGTACTCGTTGTCGATGTTGTGCTGTATGGCCAGGTTGGTGTGTGACTTGTCGTGGTAATGACATAGTCTGGCGGCGGAGGAGGATAGTACACCTGCTGGGCAGTGACAGCATTCGGCACCGGAGTGGTTCCAGTAACCTCGCTGAGCAACGTACAATTGTAGCCAATGTAATTGACAGCCACACAGCCGGCGGTCATGTCGCAAGCCGATTGACAAGTGCCAACATCAGGCAGCAGGACACGCTTGAAAAGATGTCCATGCATATGCCCCATCAGCTCCAAGAAGTTGATAGCACGCCCTTCAATAGGATGTGCAGGCTCGGCATCGGCGTCTCTCTGCCTTCTGCGGCTAGCCTCAGGTGTTGAGCTCGGAGGAACAAACTCGGTCTCGTTCCATGGGTATGGAAGTGAGACATCATCATCTGAGATTGTTGTACCGGTATAAGCAACGCCGCATGTAACATTGTATGTCTGACCGCTGTTTGTAGCACAAGTCGAGTTGTCTGCCACAGGAGAGTTGCAAACATCTTCAGCAGTTCCGGTAGGACAAGCCGGCGGTGGAGTATACACGTAGGTGCTGGTGGAGATGCTCGACGATGATACTGCCTCAGCTGAAGTCAAGGACGGCGGTGGGGTAGTGCTGAAACCGACTGGTGACGTGGAGCTCTGTGGGTTGGCGACCGATGAAGACATCTCCGACGCAACTGAAGAGAGCGAAGATGCAGCCGACGAGATCTCAGACGAGGTGCTAGACCAGGCACTGGAAAGCGCCGACGATACTGAGCTGGGCGCATTGGAGCTGGTGAGGCCCATGCTGCTGCTTTCGCTCGAAACGGAGGAGACTGCGCTCGACATGGCCGAGGAGATAGAAGAAGCCTGCGAGCTGGTCATGCTTCCGATAGATGATGTTGAGCTCTCAAACATGGAGCTTGCACTAGAGAGCGCGGAGGATGCAGAAGAGACCTGCGAGCTGGTCATACTCTCAACGGATGATGTTGCACTCTCTAGCGACGAGACGACGCTTGATACGCTTGACGAAGATGACGAAGACCAGGACGAGGATTCGCTGGGTGTCATGGATGTCGGCGAAGGCGTAGCGTTCTCACTTGACATCGAGGACGATGCCGAAGATACTGACGAACTCAGCGATGAAACGACACTTGAGCTGTCTGAGCCAGACGAGGTCTGGGACGTTGAGCTCTCAGCAATTGAGCTCTGTCCTGTCGAGTTTGGCATGGATGACGGAGGTGTGGTCGTCGGAGAAGAGTAGGTTGTGGAATCGACGATGTAAGTCGGGCTGGACGACGGCGATGTCGTTGTGGTAGTAGTTGTCTGTGTCGTCTGAGACGTAGTAGTTGATGTAGTAGTTGTTTGCGTCGTCTGAGTCGTTGTCGTGGACGTAGTAGTAGTCCGCCTCGTTGAAGTTACCGCAAACCCAACTTGACCAACATTGGCCTTGACAACACCGACCGTCGAAGGATTTCCAGAGCGTACTGAGAAGTCCCCACGTTGGCCATTGGCTTCTCCTTTATAATAGCAGTTGCCCGTGCCCGAACCAGCAGTGGCACTGTTGATGCCGAGCCAAGTGAAAGCCTCGCAGGCGGCGCTGGCCGAGCAGTACTGGAAGCATTCGGTGTACGAGTTGGCCGTGACTGGTGACGAGATATCGAGGGCACCTCCGGTAGTGTCACCGCCGCAAGCAATGTAGTACGGAACGCCGTCAGCTCCGTACACTGCGCGGCCGTCATCTGCAGGACAGCCCTGGGCTGGGATAGCAGAGAAGGTTGCAGTCGCAGAGCTGCTAGTGGAGGAGCTAGTGCTGGTACTGCTAGTCGAAGTTTCCGTCGGTGACTGTTGACTGTCAGCATTGATCCACAAGAAGAACGCACCGAAGGCACTGGAATGGTCTTCTGGTCAAAGTGATCAAGATGAGACATCACCAAAAACATTATATTAATGAATACATCTCATCTCGATCACTCTACGTCTACCAATTCATGCAGTGTTTCACGGGCCCATAATAAAAAAGAGATTTACATACGGTAGGACTGGCTGGGTTAGAACTCGTCGTCGAGGAGCCGGAGGAAGAGCCGAGGGTCGCGGAATCTGTGGAGGTAAACGACACTGTGCTCGCACTGTTAGTACTTGAACTGCTGCTGCTTGTGCTTGATGACGAGCTTGTCGGTAGCAGCGTTGATGAAGGCGAAACAACGCTTGAAGTCGATGAAAGCAGATTGCTAGAAGTACTGGAGCTCGAACTTGAGCTTGCTGAAACAGATGTAGGGCTTGAAGTTGACGAAGGCAGGTTGCTAGAAGTTGACGAAGGCAGATTGCTTGAAGTCGACGAAACCAGATTGCTCGAAGTTGACGAAAGCTTGTTGCTGGATGTTGACGAAAGCGTGTTGCGGGATGTCGAGCTCAAACTCGAGCTAGTCGAAACAGATGATGTGCTTGAAGTCGTAGATGAAAGCAAAGTGCTCGAACTTGAGGTAGAGCTCGTCAAAACAGCCGCGGTGCTTGAAGAACTCGAACTCGACGACGTAGTGCTGCTGGAGGGGGTGCTGCTGGGGCTTGAAGAAGCAGACATTGAGGTTGAAGTCGACGGGAGTGTACTGAAACCTAGAACTTGAACTCGTGCTGGACGATACTGACAGTGTACTGGCAGTCGACGGAAGCAGCGAAGTAGAGAAACTAGAGCTGGAGCTGCTAGAACTTGAACTCGAACTCGTGCTGGTCGAAACAGGCAGCATGCTGGAAGTTGACGGCAGCGACGAGGTTGAAGAGCCAGAGCTAGAGCTACTGGAGCTTGAACTCGTGCTTGTCGAAACAGACAGCGTACTGGATGTCGATAACAGCGACGAGGTTGAAGAACTTGAGCTAGAGCTGGTCGACACAGATGCAGAGCCCGAAGTTGATGATGACGTGCTTGAAGTACTCGACGGTGGCAAAGTACTGCTAGAGGACGATGTACTGGAGGAGGTAGTTGAAGAACTCAAAGCTGACGAAGTGCTCGTAAGGGTAGACGATGTGCTGCTCGAAGATGAAGTGCTTGTAAGGGTAGACGACGTGCTGCTGGAAGACAAGGTGCTTGTAAAACTGGATGAGGTGCTGCTGGGGGATGATGTGCTGGGGGCGGTCGTACTTGGGGAGCTTGTTCCTGTGTTTGAGCTTGTTGACGAGGTTGAAGAGCCTGTGATCGCACTGTTAGTAGGGGAACTTGTCGAGCTACTTGAAGAACTCGATGTTGCTGTGCTCGAAAACGAAGTGCTCGAAGATGATGACGAAGTCGAGGTGCTTTGGGTGCTGCTGGAAGATAGACTGGAAATCGACGATGAACTACTGCTGGCCGAACGCGTGCTACTAGACGACGTCGTTGTTGATGACCCTGAGCTGGAAGATGTACTGCTTGCCAGCGAGCTTGGAGACGAAGACAAGCTCGTTGTACTTGAACTCGTGCTGCCTGGGGTACTGGTCGATGCACCGCTTGATGTACTGCTCGATGCACTTGATAGACTGCTTGACAGACTGCTTGAACTGCTGCTCGATAGGCTACTTGACGAGCTCGATGCACTAGAGGATGATAGGCTCGATGTGCTGCTGGACAAGCTACTCGATAGGCTGCTTGAAGTGCTCGACGTACTGCTTGACGAAGTGCTCGATAGGATGCTTGAACTGCTCGATGAACTGCTAGTGGAAGTACTTGGCGGGTTGCTTGTTGTACTGCTCGACACGCTGCTTGAACTGCTCGATGTGCTGCTGGAGGAAGTGCTCGTCGACAGGCTGTTGGATGTTCCACTCGATGTACTGCTCGATAGGCTCGAGGTACTGGACGAGGTACTCCCAGTTGATGAGAAGCCCGTGGAGAAGGTGGTCGATGAGCTGCTGAGCGTGGAACTTCCGGTCGTAGAGCTCAGTTGCGAGGAGCTAGTGCTTGACGGAGAACTCGTCGATCCGGAAGTAGAGCCTGATGACGAAGTAGCTGTAGTCGAGGTAGGGCTCGTTGTTGAAAGGCTGCTGGAAGAGCTACTTGACGAAGAGCTTGACGAAGAACTTGAAGTCGAACTGGATAAAGCAGACAAGGCAGAGCTCGAGGACGAAGTGCTGGCAGAGCTTGAGGCAGAGCTACTCGCGGCGCTGGACGAAGAGCTACTAGCAGAGCTGGATGAGGAACTGCTACTAGAAGTACTTGATGCAGAACTACTAGTAGAGCTGGACGCCAGGCTGCTAGTCGAGCTCGATAAGGCGCTACTGCTTGAAGAGCTGGACACAGAGCTGGATGCCGAACTGCTAGTAGAACTCGACAAAGAGCTGCTACTAGAAGAACTGGATAAAGAGCTGCTAGTCGAGCTCGATCCAGAACTACTCGTGGAGCTGGTCGACAGCCCACTCGTCGTGGAGCTGGATGCAGAGCCAGTAGCAGAACTGGAGGTCGAGCTGCTTGAAGAACTGCCGCTCGAGGAACTAGAGCTGCTTGACAAGCTGCTACTTAAAGAACTGCCGGACGAGCTGGACGACGAGCTGCTGCTTAGAGAACTGCTTGATGAGGAGCTACTGCTGCTTGTCGGCGAAGTTGAGCTTTGTGTCGAGCTGTCGGAAGTGGAGCTGGGTAGGGTCGTGGTCGTTGACGTCGTCGTAGTTGGCAACGGCGTCGTCGTAGTAGTTGTAACTGTTGTGATTGAGGGGCTCGTACTTGAAATAGATGTAGATGTTGATGTCGACGTCGTTGTTGTGACTGTGGTGCTTTGAGGCGCCGGCCCGGTTTGGGATGTGGATGAACTACTCGAACTACTGCCTGAGCTGCTACTGGACCCGGTACTACTGGAGCTTGAACTACTGGAGCTGGATGTGGTCGTAGTTGACGTCGTAGTAGATGTCGTACTTGTAGTGGAAGTCGTCACGGTCGTACTTGTAGTAGAAGTAGTCACGGTCGTACTTGTCGTAGAAGTAGTCACGGTTGGGCTTGGTGTAGTAGTTGTTGTAGTAGAAGTAGTAACAGTAGGGCTCGGCGTAGTAGTAGTTGTGGTTGAGGTCGTAGTCGTTTGAGTCGTAGTAGTTGAAGTCGTCGTTGATGTTGTAGTCGATGATGTAGTTGTGGACGTAGTCGTCGATGTTGTCACGGTGGTGGAAAAGGGAGAAGAAGTGGGGGAGGATGAGGATGAAGAAGAGGAGGAAGAAGAGGAAGAGGTAGACACTGTATCCGCACTGTTAGTAAATGTCTCTAAATTGCTCGCCGAATTGGAGAACGAGGGCGATGGGGAGACAGTACTACTGCTGGTTGAACTCGAGCTGACTGAGGATTGGATGGCCGGGGCAGGTCCGGAGCCCCATCGTGCGGTTTGCGCGTAGAAGAAATCCATAAAGGTCGTAGAGGAACTAAAGCCGGCAGCGGAGGTAGTAGCCCAGTCATGCGTCCAACTATTGATGCGATAGTGTGTGATGATACCGAGATTGTCACCGCCGAATTGAAACCTTGTGACACCGGTGCCAACACTTCCAGTGCCTGCAATTGCAGTGCTGACGTTCTGTGAAGAGTAGCCTTGGCGGACGGCCCAAGCCTGCACCCAATGAGGTATCGATGGGTACACGTAGCCTCTGCGGTTTCCACCATAGTACGAGATGGTTCCATCGTTTGTGCCGTGCACCTCCACATACGGAATGTAGAGACGTCCAGGATTGCAAAGTGGCTGACTGGGTGTATTGACTGGCTCGACAGTATCCGGGTTGCCGCTCGTGCGGTTGGTGTACATCGCAGCAGAGTTTCCCGAGAAGACAGAGATGACTGTGCTGGTGTATGGATCACATGCAAGAACGTTGGTGAAACCGCCGCCATTGCTGTGGCCGGTGACCCAGATTCGCCCAGTGTCAACGCAGAAATTGTCGGTGAGGAAGGGGATGAACATCTTCATCATCCCGATGTCGTCGAGCCCCTGCAGAGACGCAGTTTGTGATGTAGGACCGTAGTCTGGGTTCGAGATGAAGCCTTTATTGATACCGGTAACATACACCGCAATACCATACGGATTGATGTCGCTGCTTGAGAATTGTGTCTGGGACTCAATGGTCGAGGCGTCTGCACCGTTTCCAGGGAAGCCAAAGATAAGCGGGGATGCTTTGTTGTTTTGGTAGAACCTCGGAATATGAATGCCATAATTGCGAGTCAAGCCGTCATTGCCAGTAAAGTTGAAGTACTGCGTTGTTCCACCAGCGGTCAGGCCAGCCCACAGAGGCTTGTTGCAACCCGTAGATGCGTTGACGGTCCCAGCGTCTGGAGGGACTGCGTAGTTTGGATTGGGTGGAATGTATCTGACAACGGTATTGGCGCCTCCGCTGGTTGTAAGGGCGCTGTAGCTTGTCTTGAGGTAACAGGTGGTGCCTACCAGAGTCGCCACCCTGCAGCCGCCGGTAGATGCATCACATGCCGCCATACAAGCTGCCAAATTGGCGGCGTTCACACTGGTATAGGATCCAGGAGTGCTGTCGTAACCGCAGTAGACTGTATAGTTGCTGCCACATGGCAATTGGAAGGAAGTCGTGTTGGATGTGCCGGGGCATGTGGGTGACGAGGGCAGAACAGGGCCGCTCGAGTTGCATGCGCTTGATGCTGCAGACGTACCTGTCGATGTGCCCGTGTTGGGAGAGGGAGTGGTCTGGAACCAGTATCAGCGCTGTTGGGCCACAATGAACGAGACGCCTCACGGTTGCCGTCGAAGATTACCACGGGCAATACTTCAAAGGCCCGTAGCGGAAAAGCGCAGCACATACTGATGTTGTAGTTGTTGTGGATGCTGGCGAGGTGGTCTAAAGAAATATTAATCAGGCTGCCAGAAGCTCTGAGAGTATGGATCGTACTGTGTTAGTTGTCGTCAGTGCTCCTGGTGTAGTAGTCTAGGAAGACATCAGCAGAGTCGCCAAGAGATTTGAGAGCGCAGATCGTACTGTGGTGGTTGTCGTCAATGCTTCTGGGGTTGTAGTCTAGGGAAACATAAGCACAGTCGCTAACAGCTTTGAGAGTGCATGTCGTACTGTGGTAGTGGTGGTGAATCCTCCCGATGGTGTAGTAGTCTGGGAAAGCGTTAGAAGGCAACCAAGAATGCCAGACTCGTTCGTCATACTGTCGTCGTGGTGGTAGGGAACTATTTGTGTTAGCATTGAACCCAGAGCTGCCTCACAAGATCGCTTACCCCGCCGGCCGGTGTGGTGGTTGTTGTCGTCGTCGTTGCTGGCAAGGTGCTGTACACTGGTGACGGATACTGCGCTGAGAGAGTAGCGGCCAGCCCTAATCTGGTAGCGACGTTCACCAACGCTCTTCCGTTGCCAACAGCATTCCAGGCATTAGTATTGTTCCTTGAGAGACGTCAGCAAAGGATAAGAGTAATTGACCTGTGCGAGACGGACTTGTAATAGCAATAACCATTGCCGGCTGTGTTGTCAGCAGGTTCGCCACCTCCACTCCCGTAGGTGTAAGTGACCAAGTTGCAAGTGCCTTGTGCATTGCAACCCGAAAAGCAGTCAGTCATGGCACCAGCGTTCGTGTTGCCTCCAAGGGCATAGCCGCCGTTAACATCGAAGCCGCATCTGTAGACAGTCAGTGGAGTACAAGATCAGAGACTGCAGGCATATCTTACTGAATTTGCCAGAGGTAGCCTGAAGTGTCGGTGTAGTAGGATCCGTTGTAGTATGGGCACTGCGAGACGGTCAGAACACGACTCCCGCCATGAGCTATGCATGTCGTACCGGTAGTTGCGGCGTTCCTGGACTGATTAAGTCTGCAGCGGCGTAGTTCGATGTATTCATGTAGTAGTAGCCCATGTCAGCTCGGATGTAACATTTTCCAGATCCAGTCTTTGCACCTGTTGAGGAATCAGCACTCATTCTCTACGCTTAATATCCAGACAAAACTTACCAGAGACAGAACCCTGAAAGTAGAAACCTTTACACAGTGGCGCCTTGTCGCAGTACTTGAAGCAAGCGTACATGCCCTGCGAGTTGGTTCCGACACCTGTGGCATAGGTATAGACAAATCCGGTGTTGTCCTGCTGACAACGAACACCCCATGTAGCGCCGTAGAAGTCGGTGTAAGTTCCATTCATACCAGCTGGATTGGCAAGACCACTCGTGCAGCCCAGCTGGGCCGCTCCCGTCGCAGCTGAAATGTTCCATGTTTGCGTGGGTGTATCGAAGGCTTGATAGTGGTATTGTGAGTATTGTGCGCTTGCTGTTGCGCTCAGTGCGAGTATGACACCCGCAGTGCTGCGGATGCCTGAGGAGATTCGCACCATCTCGGGTAGGATGGGCGATCTCTCGTGTGAACGTGAGTGAATCCCAATGGTAAGGTGAGAGACGGGACAGAGACGGGACAAGTTTTGTGAAGAACGACACTCACCGGATGTCCGGGTAGTTATTTGGGCATTGTGTAGGAGCATATCAACACGCCCTCACAACACGACCCGCATTCCAGTCATCTTACAGCGAGACAGGCTTGGTATGTTCCAGGTAGGCACCTCATCGCCGGGAGTTCTCGCCACGGCATACATACTGCTTGAAGTACATATGTAGAGCATTCTACGCGATGTTTGAGGATCATGGTGCCCAGTAGATGTCCTTGAGCGCGTGCGGATGCTTTTCAGCGGAGATATCGGCAAATGTTGTGGCCATCGCGTAGGCACTTGGGAGCTATTACCAGTACATTCCAGCTACGCAGCGGGCACGTGGTTTGACTTTCTTGACGGCGAACCGATACGGCGACTGTTCTGGAGTGTCCGGCAGATGATCGGCGGCGCAGTCAGGTCCGCGATGGTGGAAGACAGGAGTTGATGGAAGTGAAGTCGGGTCAAGCGCGAAGTCGAAGTCAAAGTCCAGAACTGTCAATGTGGCCCGTGCAGACGCGTTTCCTTGCAGCTTCCTTCACTTTGCAGATCGCAATGTGCTTGGAGAATGTCACCTCCAACCTCGTTCCTTTTCGAGGTCAAAGACATTCCAAACGCTGGAAGAGGAGTCATCGCCGTACAGCCGATCTCGAAGGGAACAATTGTGCACGAGAGTGGACCGCCGGCGGTGCACGTCATCTTCAAGCAGTACCGCAAAGAGACTTGCGCGTATTGCTTCCTCTGGGATCGAGGAAGGACTCTGCCCATACGCGACAATGAGCTAGGCAAAGCTTTCTGTTCGTCTGTTTGTCAATCGAGATGGATGCAAGAGGGAGGCGAGATTGGCGTGGAGACATGGAGGGCACTCGCGTCTTTCGGCAACAAGAGTCGGAGAAAGAACTCGGATGAGGATATGGCTGAGGTCGCTGCACCAACCTCGCAAGAGATACAGACTGTATGGCAACAAGCCGAGGAGCAGTCAAGTTTATTGCGGGACAGCCGGAATACCGCGACTATGTCAAAACGAGATCGCAAGCTCTTGCAAGCCGTGCAACAGAGACTGTCCGGATCGACAGACCCGGATACCTTGAGCTACTTTCTCTGTGGTGTGCTCTTCCGGCATAGCCATGCGACCGAATGGGAAGATCAGATTATGGCTCTGGCGATGGATGAGACGCCATACAAGACTCAGCGAGACCTCAACGACAGCTGTACCTGCTTCCTGCAGTTGACATCTATCTTGCCGACCGAGCTCTTACCTGCCCTCACGCCGGATCTATGCCTAGATATCGTACGAGCCGACAATCACAATGCATTCGGCATACGAGGTGGAGGCGAAGACAGTGAAGAGTATATGGGGTACGGCGTGTACCCCTCCGCCAGCTACTTCAACCATTCTTGCGATCCAAATATCACCAAGCAAAGAGTCGGCCGGTCTTGGATCTTTCGTGCTGCACGAGATATTCAACCTGGCGAGGAGTGCTGTATTACGTACCTCGGCGGCGATGAGAAAGACCTCAATCTGGAAGGACGACGTAGCAGGCTCGACGGAGTCTGGGGATTCACTTGTGCTTGTCAGAGGTGCAAGCGAGAAGCATCGCTCAGTGCCTGATACGAAACCGCGAATGTAAGACAGTAGCCTGATCTCGTATCTTCTCCATTCCCTTGCCTTTGCTGAGTCGAAGTCAACTACGAATCGCAAAAGTCGTGCTATGTATTCGCGCTTTGAGCTCTTTCTGAGCATACTGAATTTCCTTTTCCAATTACGTATACCTTTCTGGTCACAGTCGATCGGTATCATTATACCTGTGCAGTCCTCCAACACGGATTGTTCAGTTCGCAAAGCTTCGATCAAGTGCCCGTTCTGGTTCTTCTAAATCATTTCGATCCAGCAGTTCTACTATCCAGCAGTGTCGGTCCTCTCTCGATCGATTCCAAAGTCGAATTTTACTCTCAAAAAGCGACTTTGAACCTGGGATAAACTGAATATCGCCTTTGCGAGCTGGGAGCAGCTTGGAACTGGAGTACAGCTATGGTCAGCCTTGGCGTCGACCAAAATGTCCGGAACGACGATTGATCACAACAACGTTCATGTATCCTTTCGACAAAGAAGCCAAAGCATTTCATGGCCTTTTTGATTGTATTCAAGCCCCATCCGATCGATATTCGACCAAACTTCAAGGCCTCGCAACGATCCATTTCTCTAGGTCGATTCTCGAGCTGTCCTCACGCCAAGCTGCACACTATATATTGCGGAGCACTTCTCCTCCGCCAATCATCGCCACGGAAATCCTCCAGGTTTCCAGTCCGCTAGTTCATCTAGTATCCCACGTGGCACAGTGAGTCTTGCACATGCATCAAAATCTATCGATTAGCCTCTAACAATGGCCCAGATTGGTCAGCGCGTGAGACTTTTAAGCCCTTCCAAAGGCCCAAATCTCAAGGTTGAGAGTTCGAGCCTCTCCGTGGGAGCTCTTGCGACGTTCAAATCGTCGTCGGCGACGTTCTTTTTGCCCTGGAAAGGCTGTAGATGTCGATTTGGTGGTTTTGGGCAAATTTAGGGGGGAAAACGATTTTTGCCTCAGGCTACTGGATTTTGGGACATCTGAAGACGCCATGTTCTTCAGATGCATCGATTTGTGTATCCTGTGTGTTTTTGCAATGTTCTGAGTAGTATTGCGGTTGTGGTATTGGGAAAGGATGTCGTTGACGTAGATATATTGGACGGCTTGGCGGGCTTCATCCGCACTTCAACTTTCACACAGGCCTCCCCGTTTTGATTGAGCCTCAGTAAATATTGACGACCATCAACCCATCAATATTGCCAAGCATTTCTGACCTCACTCCATCCTTTCGGTCGCAACCTCTGACTACCTTCGTACTTTTGCTTGCAACCACTGTGCGTCTCTGCCCAGGAACGCATGCGCATTGCAGTCCACGCTTGACCCATCCACCGAATGCATGTACTCCTGGACGACGACTAGTCATCCTCAGATGCCATGTCGAGAATGAGCACGCTCGTCGCATTCGAGATCTTGAGTACTCGCTCTCTCCTTTCGCTCTTTAGCGGGCCTAACTATCTCCAACACCCTTGAGAATTTCGACTGGAAACCAGATAAATCTCTTGGAAAGGGTATTGACGAAAAGGCAATACAAGATCGATACCGGGATTTTACAAGAACGTGGACGAGGAACTATGCATGAATCTTTCTGCGCTGCATGCGGGACATTGAGGACATGCATTCACTCAGTCACAAGTCCCGCATATGCTCGCATGGCAAGAGCTTGTCGCGTCCTGCGCGCACATGAGCCGTGCATGGAAAGTACTCAGTATTGTTCACACTGATGTGCGGATCAACTGACCTATTGTGACTTTAGCTCGCGGACTACAAGACAGCTTTCAAGCGGAAGCCGTGCTATATTGCCGATCTTCACATATTTGTATGAACGGTCGTATGCCGGGCGATGGAGAACTCTATGCTACAGAGGTGAGCGAGCAGCGAACCAACAACCCTTTCTAGCAGGAGTCGGACCTGCTCCAGGATCCATTGCGGAAGAAATGTCGCAGTTGAAGAAGCTGAGATATCGCAAAGTGAGTCGACGTCCTCGGGCTATATCCAGGAACTGGAGTTCCGATAACGGGATCGCGAGGGGATTTGGCCTTTCATTCTCGCGTGCAAGACTGCCTTGAAGGGAGAATGTCTCCACTGAGGTTGGCTGGCTACTTCCAAGAAGCCTCTCGTGTGTCCTGGCTCACCGCGAAGTGCCAAGCACGATGCCAATGGCACAGACATTGGGACTGCTGAGACAAATGGTCAAGATAGAAAAGCCTTCAGAGAAGTAGCTGGCTGAATGATCTTAGCATACGAAGCAAGGCATGTTCGACTATTTCTTGCTCTTCATGCCAAAGTACTTCTCGAAGAGCTTGAGACGAGCATCATCATCGATTCCCGCCGCTTCGTCACCAACCTGAAGCGTGACGTTGTCCTGTAGATTCTCCCAGCCGACTCCAGGACTCCAGGAGCTTTCGTCTTGTCGAGCTGCTGCTCGTCTGCCTCCAGATCAAGCAAAGCATCAGCTTCGCTATCTTCGCTGTCGACGTCGAGGGACTAAATCGCGCCGAGCAGATTGTTGGCTTCGGCCGCCAGGGCTTCGGAGGTGGGAGCGGCTTCTTGACGCAAAAGCTCTTTGCGCACGGGTGCAGTAGACTTCTTCTGGGTCTTGTGCAGCAACGCCTTCTGCTCCTCGATCATGACTTGCTTTTGAGCCTTCTTATGCTCATTGCGCAGATTCTTGCAGATGACCTTACGATCGGTCTGAGCTCGGTTCAAGTCGACGAGAAGCTGAGTCGCCATGGTTTTCTTTGTATTGAAATCATCACGGAAGAGTCCCTCTTGCGCCTCTTCAACAGACATGGCCAGTAGACCTCGCAGCTTGCTGCGTGGGTTCTTTAACATCTCTTCTCGGTACGAAGTGACGCTCATCTCGACAAGGTCCGCGCTTCTATCCATCGCCTTTCGCACACACTCTTCCATGGCGAGGTAGCGCTCGTCTTTTTGCATTGCTTCCTCTGCTCCCCTTTCCAAATGGTCTGCAAGAGTAGAATGGTCTGAGGTAATCTCAATACGAGCATAACGAGCGCGGTTGAAGATAGCATGCAAATCAACGCAAGTGTTCTCCGGACTGATTCAACTGGTACACTGGCTCGGTCGTGCAGCTAATGCCGTCAGCATTTGAACTGAGAAGGAGAATAAAGGTAAGGTGACTTCAGACCTTGGTCCTTGACTACACGTAGATGTTAGAAACTCTCACCTGGACAGTCTCTTATTTCGGCACACCTATCACATATTTTTGCAAATTACATCTGCAAAGAGGATGAGGTGTCTCCCCTCGTCCACTATCAGTTGGCAACACCAATATCTGATCTCGGCGTCGTAGTATGCACAGAACTCTCGGAGAAACAGGCACGGTACACCATGGGAAGCTTCGCACAATGACGAAAGCAAATCTCACCTTCGATAGAATCAATAAGCTTTGATGGGAGGTATCCCCTCGGGCACTTGCTGCAGGAACATAGCTCTTACTTTATTAGAAGCGGATTCTCCATGTGTCAGTACAGTTTGTCCCCCTCCGATATGATCACTCTCTTATAGTCATATATATGAAACCAGACTTTGAGCAGGCACGCCTGACAAGGAGGAACGTGAGAGAGGCTTCTTTCAATTTGCCAGCCAGAGAACCGCCGAGCTATGTCGCATCATGCCTAGAATTACTGTCGTAGGGTGTCTGCTGCGCGTTCTCTGGTGCTCTGGTGGTGTCGAAGAATGTTTTCGGATTCTTTGGGAAGAGGTATCCTGCCATGCGCTCCAATACGCAGGTATTCGTAGACACAAAATCAGTGCATATCTACTCGCCGACTGAGTGGATAGTCTTCCCAGACGATTCCTGATCTAGAACTTCGATGACCTGAGCGTCGTCGACGAACGCCATGAGAACAAGCTAGACCTCTTGGAAGTAGTCGACGTCTCTCGTATGATATCGGTGGCGCCTGGCGAGACGTCCAGATTTGAGCTAGCTGCACTGACCGGTCTCGAAAGGGACGACATTGAGGATGTCCCGGACGTCTTTCGCGTTGACACTCGATCATGGTCAGCGATAGTGGTAGCCGCTTCGTGCGCGCTGTCTTTGACCATCTTATGCCAGTACTCATCGACAATGACTTCGAATCGAGACTGGATTTTGCCGTAGGAGAAGCTGCGGAAGGGGTTCTTTCTGGGAACAAGATCGTTAATGAGCTCGTGAATCTCGCCAGCATACTTGCTGAACGCCTTCGCCGCAGCCTCGACATCATCTTCGACCGGCTGTGCACGATCTTGCCATGAAGCTGACTGGAACGATCTAGCCAGGATCAAGATGAGATCGGCTGCGGTGCATAAGTATAGTCGAGCTGTTGCCGGTGTTATTAGGTATGCGCCAATCGCTGCTGTGCCGAGAATGACAGGCGCGGTGAAGAGGAACACGAGGGATGTGATCCCACCGGCGGCCAGCACTTCGCACCAGAACATGGTCAACCCTTCTGCAGCGCCATCTCGAATATGGCTCTGCATGATTCTGAGTGCTTTCCCGGTATCCAAGCCTTTGACTCCGAAGCAGTTGATGATCCTTCGACAGATGTCGTCTTTGGCGCCTTGCCGGCTGCCTGTAGAACCAAAAGGAAGCCATGCAGTACCAGCAGCACTACCCACCGCATGTTTGTAGCGTCGCATCACTTCGTAGACAGCCATGTGAATCTTTAGGTCTGGTCGGGCCATTTGAGCTTTGATGTACATGAGACGGGTTTTCTCATCTCGAAATACGGAAGAGCTGATTGAGGTGAGCTCCGCAATGGAGTTGCTGTCATCTGCACATCGTCAGTGAATATTCCAACGTTAAAGCGGTTTGGAACTTACTCTGCTCAACGCAAACCGTTGCGTCAACTCTCGCCCCATGTATTGCCAGGACTTGCGCCTCAATCTCACCCGCTTCCTCTCGAAGCTTCTCTTCAGCAGCGCTGGTTGCAGTCTGTAGATCGTTCACACCTTGCCGGATCAATTTTCCGAGGTGTAGATTCAGGAACTTATCCTTCTTCGTAGCTACAACAACAACTGGGACATGTCTATGACATTCGGCCATAGCTATGAAGAGTGACTCAGTTGCTTTCTGCACCACGCGAGACGTCCCAGCTTCAACACAGAACCTGATGGCGGAAGAGTCTCGTCAGCATCGTTAAAGAGAAGCGCTAGATGTCGCTCGCAACTCACCAGATGACATAGAGCTGTTTGCGAAGGTCGTCTTCCTCCACCCGTTCGCGTACAAACTGCTGAACTTGATCGAGTTCCTTATCGCTACCGCCTTCAAATCCTTCCGAGTCGTGAAGTATGAAGTCGTTGCGTCCGGGAACCCTGATCTCATCATTGACGTTATGTGTGCCACGGATTCTGTCGGAAACGGTGCCCTGTAGCAACTATCAACAGTGTGCTTTCACAACAGCTTCACAGCTCTTACAAAATTGACTCCGAACACTTTGCTGACCAGTGTCGACTTGCCCACTCCAGCAAATCCGCAGATCAGAATACGGAGCGGCGGAATATCTTCGCTGTGCTCGTCGCCCTCGTCGGAGTTCCAGAACCCTGGATTCGGTACACGTTTCGTGATGCCGTCAAACGTCAGCTCGACCTCGCCGAGCATCCGACCACTCCATTCGGAGAGGTGTTGTACCAAGTCGCCGTGTTTGGTATCCATGATGAGGTTGATGTTGGAATCGATCAAGCAGAACACTGATGGATGGATGATTGTTCCAATGGGCACTGAGAATGGTTAGCACCATCCGTAAGGAGCAAAGCGGATCTTACTTGTAGGACAGTAGCCTCGCAGAATCATGGCCGGGCTGTCCTCACCCGCAGGCCTATCTGGCTTCGTGAATGGCTGTCTTGGTTTGCGGATCCAGAAAGCGTTCTTGTCCCGATTTGTCTTGATCTTGTACCGTGTACCATATCTCTTGAGGTCGTGTACGGAACGCAAATCTTGCATCTCAATTTTGAGCGTATTTGCAACATTGCAAGACCACATATCGCCACGTCTACCCCACGACGTGGTGGGAGGAAATACAAGCGCGAGAGGATCGTCGATCTGCGGTGTGTTCGGTGCATTGCCGTGAAACTTCAAGGAGAGCCCCAAGTTGCGGCTCTCAATCAGCATCCACTGTAGCGGATACAGTGCCAGCCCCGCCTCCTTGGCCGATCCACCGATATCGATGTGTGCACCAGCAAACCAAGCTTGCAGGAGACTTCGACCCTCTCTCTTCATTTCTCCCAAGACGGGCCCATCAGGCCAAATGTACTCTGGTGAAAAGCGTCCGCGGTCTTCGTGAAGAGCCAGGGCATGACGAATGTGTTTGATCGATGGACACGGCGAGATATCGAAAAGGTTGTCATCTTGAACCGCTTTCACAGTATCGAAGAGCCCTAGAAAACGCACAGTTGGCGCAGGTAGAGTTCCCGCCTGGAATAAATGGTTGATCTGCAATACGTATCAGTATCGGGTACTTTTCTATGAACATTTTATGGACTCACCTGTCCTCTTCCCAATTGGCCTTTCCCTCGCATCGAAGCATAAAGGCCCAGAGCTTCCTGATAGTCCATGTAAAATGTTGTTGTGCCGACCGCCTTGAGTTTACGAATGTAGTGAAGCAATCCAGCCACAGCTCTGACGATGTAAGCACCTCTACTGAAGCCATAAAACCATACCTCGTCAGTCTCGGACAGCTCGCAGCACTTTGCATAGATGTCTCGGATGAGATCTTTGAAGCCAGTCCCCCACGCACCCGCGTTGAGTTTCGCGATAGAGCTAGGCCTTTCGAGGGCACCCAGTCCTTGGGAATAGAACCGCTCCTGCAGCCATTCTCCGCCGTGCTCGTCTACCACTTTGCCTTGTCTCACGCATGCAAATATGTTGTAAACATTGGTGAGTGATTCGATAGAGGCTGGCTGCGGGTTGTTCCCGTCGGGAGTACAATATGTTCCGTCAACACAAACGACGAGTCGTCTGCGCGGCGATGGCAGAGCCATTCGTAATGCCGGGACGTGGTTTGTGGGTTGTGACCAGAGATGTTTCGCGCCTGTTGATCTTGTCAATGAGGTGTACTGGTAGATCTTGCAGAAGAAAGCTCGACAGCGCGAGTGTGAGAGTTCTACATTCCAACAGCTTTAAGGCTATGGTTCTACAGCAGCTGGAGCAATATGCCTAGTTCGAGGGGCCTGCACCTCAGGAAGTTTTGATTGGACAACTCTGCCACACGAAGGCGTCTTTGCAGCTCGGAATGAATGTGTGCGCAGGGATGCTTCAACAATGCCTGTCTTGACCGTAGCTCGTGCGCCTATTCATCGACACAGATGTTGTCGGAACCCATGGGAAGGCGTAGATGGGAGGCCGCTCGCCGTCACCATCTCTAAAGATGTCCGTGGCGGACGCTCAGAGGGATAGAATAAGAACGAAGGCGTCGAAGTGCGGCTCCTCGTTGTCCACGTACAAGCTGCAACAAGGCAATTTGTTCGCCGGTCGGTCTGGGACCACATTTCGGCCCGTGACTATCGGCGCCGTGCTCTGTATCACCGATAGCCGAGACGTTTATCCGGTCTCGAGCAACTTTCTCGCAGTTCCCGCAACAGTCTCATACATGCTCCATCGGCATGATAGGCTCGTCAAGCCGCGCAGCAGTATACGCACGTGCTTTCTCAACCCGCTCCGAACTGCTCGTCTTCATACGATCCGGCATCCTCGGACGACTCCGACTTCGAGACGATGCTCTTCGTACCCTATCTCTCGCCCTCTGCTTCATCTTCATCAAGCCAGCCCCGTAATAATGTGTCATTTCGATTCCGGTGCATTTGAAACCTGCCCGAAGTCAAGCCAATGTCAGCTATCTTTCACCATTTCATGGATAGTGTGCTGCTCACCTTTCTGCTTGAAAAACTCCTCATTAGGCTCTTGAGTACCAAGTATAGTCCTCACACAACCTGCTTGATCCGCGAGCCGATCTAATTGCTCCAGCATCCTCAGGCCCAGATTCTTACCGCTCTGCCCCTCACCGATTATCAAGTCCTCCACGTGGCCGACAAGGCTCATGGCACCAGCGAGCTTTCGTTCGATGATAAGAGTCCCAGAACAGCATATTCGTCCGTCATTGTCTGTAATGACAAGAATGGTGTATGTATCCGCTTGGGATCGATAGTACTCGCAAACCTCGTTCCAGGCTTCACGCGCGATGGGCCCGATTTGCTTCATCTTGCAATAGCCTCGATCGTAGTCGCCTCGTTGCAAAGATCGCATGTGGTAACCGTTCGGTAGCTTGTCTTCAATGCCTCGATCGACCAGTACCGAGAATATTGGATCATCCGCCGGTGGAAGCTCGTACAGCTTATCGGGTTCGCCAATGCCATAATCAAGTCCCAAGCCCCCGAAGGCGCGTGCGATTTTGGAATCTTCCAACCGCTTCGCATTTGGATCATGCTCTCTTGGCCTCGGAACGAGGCCGGCAATAACCTCGCTTGGGTTCGCGATTGCTCGCGCTATGCGACTCCCTTTGCGCTTGTGTGTCTCTCCATGGGTATTTTGGCTGAAGCTCGAGAGGGACATCCGGACAGGTAGTAACACCAGACTTTGATCGTTGCTCTGCTTAGATTGTCGGCTTCTGATGTGTGTTAGGAGGGCTTCTTCTTCATTTCATGGCAGGAGGGCAATGAGGTCGATATATGCGACGACCTGGGGGATGATTCTGGCGTCTTGATCTCCACAGACCTCGCAATCGATCAGAACGGGGATAGCTGCAACCGTTGACGAAGTCTAAATCAGCCAATCGAGCGCCAAGACCACCTGGACCTTAGCATGTGAAATGATAAACAACGGTCGTGATCCACAATTAGAAGAAAGGAAGAAGTCTGACAGCGTCGTATCAGTGTCAGCGGCCGTTCCTTCACCAGGAGTCGCCCTGCATCCTTGCTCGCAAAACGCGAGGATCTGTGAGACTTCCCTTCTTCTTAAACTGAGGTCTAGCAGCAGCTTCAGCATAAGAGCGTGGTGGTTCATCCTCATCAGGCTCAGCGAGGTCGTATTCAATATCCTCGAGGGCAGTACAGTCACATCCGCACCCTGAAGGACAGACAAACGGCGCATCTCCGTATGCAGCCAGAAGGTCATCCAGACAGCCGGGGTGTGTCGTGTGCAAACAACTTGGGCACAACTGTTTCGCAGCCCGAATCACGCACAAGCAGATGACACATGTCGGCCTCGCGCCTGATGGTTCACTGCAAGTGACCGCTTGCAACGACGGGGACTGCGATGCGAACACTCTATTCATTCCGCCAGTTGGGACGTTGTCTAGCTCTGCAGCCTCGATCAGCATATCCCACGAGCGCAACTGCTCAGCATAAGCATTGCGCCAGAGTTGACCCTTCTCAGTATAGGCTGGACGCGACTGTAAGCCGTTGAATGCCACCCCAGGTTCATCGAAGAAGGCATTGCCAGTCTTCAAATTGAACGACACACCTTCACTCCTTTTCGGCGTACGAGGCAAGCTAACATCATCAATGGTCTTGTCACTGTCATACGTATCATCCTCTTGGGCAACAATCAGACTCCGTTGACTGTTTTCGGGAGTGTCTATTGCGGAGGCGAAGGACACCGATTTGCTCCAGCTCCCTGCTATGTTGTTGGGCAAGCTGGACGAAAGCTCGTTGCCTGGGCTCCCGGCCATTTTCTTGAGAGGCGGAGATGACCCGTAGCCGGCAAGTTTGTCAGCGATGTTCTGGGCATGGTGCTTGAAAGTTGCACCGAAGCTACCGCGATGATTCTCTGGGCTAATGGAACCCGGTGTCGAAAGAAGCGATGCTTGTCTGTTGAAAGCAGAATAAGCGTAGGGCGGTGTGCTCGAGGTTGAGTCGATGAACGGTGTGGGCGGTATCGAAGTATTCCCAGAAGAATTGTGAGAAGCTTCCAGCTTAGTGGGAGAATCCTCGCTGGTGCTCAGTGCGGTGATTTCAGATTCAGTGCGCAGAAGGGGAATGCCAGGTTGTGCCGCTCTGGTAGCACCGAAGGAGCCTCCGCGATCGCGAACGCTATTGACGAAGGAGCCGGTCGGTGTTACCGGTGCTGTCTTACGAGCACGCTCGTTCGTGTCAGACACACATACCAACAATGCGGAAACGCAGGCAAGGATTTGCACGTCTGCCTGTTCCTCTGCCCATGCCAATATTCGATCCACTGCCCAACTGCCCAAGGGATGCTGATGTCCAAAAAGATCTCCCGCGGCGGGCTGGACCACGCGATTGGTGTATTGGGAACTGGTCGAAGCGTTCCGAGATAGAGTTGGTCTCTGACGCAGTGTGACCATGCCATCTTTGAGTGCTGGTGCATGGCCATCAAACGTCTTTTGCTCTGTCAGCAAGGCTACCATACGCCAGAGACCCGCTACCTCGTTCAAGCCCGCAGCATCGGCAAAGTTGGCATTAGCATCGCAAAGCTCTGCTATTTCTTCGTCGCTCTCGGCGTACAGTCGGTACTCCTCGGCCAGCGCTTTCCGAGTCGGGACAAAATATCCTATCTCGCGGACGGCAACATGGACTTTCTGTTGCCCTCCAATTGCGACTGACGAGGATTTAACTGGTGAGATCTTCGTCGACCACGAAGGCTTTGTATCGAATGATGAAGCGTGTATAGAGAGACGCGGAGCTCCATTAGCACGTTCATCGTAGGATGTGCCGCTCTCTGAGTCTGACACTGCGATCGTACTTGGCTGCGCATATGAAGCCAGGTTGCCGAAGCTTGGAAAAAGCCTTCTGACTTCTGAGTCCTGTCGTGGCCTGGTTCCAGCATCATTCTCTGCAAAGCCGTCCATGATCGTGACCGCCTTGGGCTTCGCAGGAAAGAAAGTGATCAGATGACCATCAGGAGCGAACGCAGCGCCGCACGTGCGTGGTAGCGGAACATTGACACCTCCTGGCAGAAACGAGCCACTGCCCTGCATATGCTCCGCGTACGTCTCATCGTCAGAGTCGCTGTCGTCGTTGGGCGTGGATTTGACAGAATCAAATGACGCACGGGGCGGAAGTCGCATGGTCTCATCCAGTGGTGTAATGGGGCCTAAATCCGCTTTGCGGGCCGGTATGCTGGGTGACAGGAACGGCATGGGAGAATCCTGTTCATCGTCGCCATCGCCGGCTCTCGGTAGCTCTAAGCTAGATGTCATTGATGGTGGCTCCAGCTTGTCGCTGTGCTCGGCATGTTTTGTCCTGCGCTCAGCTTTGCGTTTCTTCGTAGGCGACCGGCGCTGCGACAGTCCTTGGCCGTCTGCAGGTGATGCGTATGGCAGAGAAGACGGAATTCTGTGGAAGACGCTTAGCTCTGGCCTCATACTTGACTTCGTCAAATTTGCAGCATCCGAGGAATGTACACGCTCAGCTTTGCTCCAGATCGCTCTCATAGTAGCCTCCCATCCCATAGCATCTAACACGGGAGCTGGAATCTCGAAAGCTTGTATCTCCGTGTCGAGACAGGCGACTACTTCCATTATGTTGTCCCGAACGCGAAGGGTGAAACAATCCACTGATCTATCAAGGCGTAAGCGCCAAAGCTCAGTATGATTATCCTGTTCCGCGGAGAAAGTTAGGAAGAACAAGACATGGCCAAGATGAGGCAACACGATCAATCCGTTCTGTCCAACAAGCAGGGCTTGAGAAACCCGGAAGCCAAGGTCGAAAGTCGAAGCTGGCATGGATGCGTAATCTTCGAGCCGCCTGATAACAGTCCCTTCGTCATCGCTTTGGCTGCTGTCTCCCAGCAGTGGTACTATTGATCTGAAGGTCTTGAGTGCTGCATGCACGTCGTAGACTGACACAGACCCATTGGAAGAAATGCCAATTACGCGAGTGGGGTCACTGGAGAACCAGCGAAGCGCCTTGATCTCAGCCTCCTTAGACTTGGTGACGAGCACAGGTCGTAAGCTTGGTAGAGCCCATACAGAAATGCAGTCTTTGTGGCAGCCAGCAATGACATCAGGATCATGTGGGTGGAAGACGACATGGCTGCAGGCGCCATCGAAAGCCCGTAGATGATGAATGGGGCGCGAAGGCTTGTCGAGAGACCAGACACAAATGCTTCCGTCGACAGTACCTGTGGCGACAATTCCGGGCCTGGACCTTGGAAAGGCCAATGATGTGATAATTCGTCCACTGCCTTTCAGCGAGTGCTTGACCTTCTTCGTCTCGACATCGAAGACCAGCAGCTGGGTGCCCGTGGCTATCGCGATCAGACTAGGCTGTGTCTGACTGAAGGCCAAGACAGGCTCGAACCATGGGCGGCCCTCTTCATATCGGAAAAGACGCTTGTACTCCTGGTGGTTGTTTGAAAGTCTTCGGGCAAATACTCCGCGGCCATCTGCGTAGGCGGTATATTGGGCGTTAACAGCGTATGTTGCTGCTGGCCTAGTGCTCACGTGCTTCCTCGGCTCCCGATCGTGTGTATTGGCGGTCCATTCCGGGCTTCCCAGCTCCATGGAGATGATCTGGCGTGTTTCAGCTGCATTTCCGATCAGGATACGAAATGAGCATGATGAAGCATATGCAGTGAAGTGCAAGTGAAGGACGTCTTGTCGAATGCGCGGTCGGATGGTGATCTTGGACGCGTCTGCCAAGATCGATGACATCGGGCCGAAGCCAAAGCTTCGGTGACTGCCACTGAAACATCGAACACTCCATCTCCCAGTCAGACACCCGAGCATACAGCACAAGAGACGTTTGCATTGCACCACCAGACGCATTTGCCCTTCTTCACCATCACGCGACAGCAATCCGTCCAGCCTGTGTCGTCTGGAGCGCAACATAAGTATCAGCCCTCATCATCGGAGAAGGCTGCGGCCTGTACTGTCCCACCACCCCACCAACACCACATATCAAACATACGACCGACTCTCCTACCGCCTTCGCAATGTCGGCACCTCTTCCAAAGCGGATCATCAAAGAGACGGAGAGACTGCAAAATGAGCCAGTGCCCGGTATATCAGCGCAGCCTCATGACGACAACGCGCGGTACTTCGATGTCATGGTGGAGGGTCCTGGCGGAAGCTGTTACGAAGGTAGGAAAGCAGACAACTTTGTGAGCCCGACTCGTCTGAGAGTACGGCACTGACACTGTTGCAGGCGGCACCTTCAAGCTCGAGCTATTTCTCCCCGACGATTATCCCATGTGTCCACCGCGGATACGATTCCTCACTCGCATCTACCACCCGAACATAGACCGCCTTGGCCGTATCTGCCTCGATGTGCTGAAGAACAACTGGTCGCCTGCATTGCAAATTCGAACGATCCTGCTGAGCATACAAGCGCTGCTAGGCGCACCAAACCCAGAGGACCCTTTGAACGAGGCTGTTGCGAAGCAGTGGAAGGTATACATAACTTGTGCAAGATGTGGACACGATCGTGGTTCTGACAGCGTGTTCAGGAAAACCAGCCAGAGGCAATCAAGACGGCGCGCGAATGGACGAAGCTGTACGCTCAGCCCCAGTAAACGTGGACTACATCCTGAGGTCCGCCCAGCGGCCTGGACTCAGTCGCAGAGCAGACGTTGCCTGCCTTGCTTCCGATCACTTCCAATTTTAGACCGCAAAGGTCAGGTTAGCGACTCACGACTTGAACGATGCATCGGCCGGGGTAGATAGCTCGATTTTCGTATGGGATATGGGACATTCTTAACAGCCAACCCTATAGCACCTTCCACACTGAAACTGACCTATCGTACGGCGAGCATAGCAAGTTGACTGACTCAAATTTCTGCCTTCTTGAAGGCCATTTCAGCCTGGCGCAGTAAGTCCTGGCACGTACGAGCACTTTTTGGCTGGTGCAAACGAAGACTGACAGGGATTAGGTTGCAGCACCGCCGACTTCACCTCACTTGCGCTACCTCTTTTGGCTTCTATGTTCGCTTCCATGTCCAATTCAGTGTTGCCAACTGAGATCACATCTCCACGACATAATGTCTCTTGTCCATCGCCTGGATTTCGAGGAAGCGGAGTGGGTGAAGAATGCGCTCCTTCCTAAACGGTCGCAGGCCAATGGCTTTCACATGCATGACCGTTTGTCCCACTACTTTAAACCTCACCTGGCGAGCGCACAGACCTGACGCTGCGGGAAGGCGACTACGATGTCAGCCCATTTCCAGTTTGCAAAACGCACACTCAACGCAACAGACTATTTCAACATCTCAATGGGTTGAAGTAGTCGTTGGCGTCCGCAAACAGTCAGCTTGGAGGCAATAGTTGTATAGCAGAGACCAAGATGTTCGCACTCCCTCAGGCGATGACCATCGAGGTCGCGCCCAAGGAGAAGAAGGAGAAGAAAGAGAAGGCCAACGGTCAGTATCACCTACCTCCACGTGCCCACCAAACCTCACCTCACCTCACTTGAATACTTCTTCTACCTCGATGTGAACTTGAACTTTCGACACTGACAACTTCGACACAGCAGACGACGACGACATGTCCAGCCTGTCGAAGAAAGCCAGCGGCTTCTTCAAGCAGCGTAAGTATTATCCAATACGCCGCACTACCTCCTTCACGTCACTGACAACGCGCAGGTCGCAAGACGTTCGGTCAAGCAGATGCGCCGCCAACACCACCAGTGAACCTGCGCGCATCCGACGACAGTGGCACGCTTATTGGGAGCGAGAACGGCGCAAACGTGTCTGCGTTTGATGATGACAGTGACGATGAGTCCAAGGTAAGCAAGCGTTTGAGCACTCGGGCGGCGGCGGCGGCGGCGAAAGCAGGGGCGGCAGAGATGGGTGGCAACGCGGTGGACGATGGTCGCATGTCGCTTGACTCCGCGACGGAAGAGGCCATCAACACGTTCACTCACAGGATCGACGGCGCCCTTGCGACAGTTGGCAACGAAGATGCGGCGGTTCTAGGTCTACCTAGAATGCGAGAGGCGCTGGTGGCGTCAACTTCAGCAATCTCACATACCACCCAAGGTGAAAGCCCCTCTATTGAGCATTCGGCATCTGATGTTGCTCAGGGAAAGAAGAAGCGCTTCTGGGGCGGTCTGAGGAGCAAGCCATCAAGTCCAGCGGGGCCAAGTCCAAACAGTAGCAAGAAGAGCAACAAAGATGTCAACATGCAAACTCCAAAGTCTGGCAAGCTTGGAGGTGCCGGCAGCCAGGACACGAGTGCGCACTCCGAATTCGGTTTGAAGTTGCCGTCCGATGGCAAGCCTGTCACTCTAGGACAAGTCAGCAAGAACAGCCCCAGCATTCGCTCCGAGACTGAATCAGTCCTCACGGCTTCACCCAGCTGGGTGACGATCGGCAACTCCAGCCAGGCGTCGACGCGCCCACTACTCAAGCGCCCGCGTTCGAAGAGCTCGGCCTATGTCCGCGACCGCATCGATGACTTCTCGCCGACAACTCCCTCTGAGGAAGATCTCCGTCGTGATCCCAAGGGCCTTTGGAACAGCCCCTCTCTCGCCTCGATCGGTACGGCCTATCGAATGGGCCAGGCTCCATGGTCACCAGGAGCACCGTCGCCGCTTGTCCACTCCTACAGTCCATCGGACGCTTCGGTAGCAACAGCAGCGAACAACCCGCCGACAGATCCAGACTATGACTTTCACTCCTTCATGGCCACCAAAGCAGGTGGAGCGCCACTTCAAACGAAGTCCAGCGACCGCAGCACTCTAGGCCGCGAGTCTTCTCCAATCACTCCAATGCTCAAGAAGCAACGCAGCCGGAAGCAGCTGGTCCAGAAGGAAACCAATACTTATCTGGGAGCTGAGTACACCACGTACATCTCTAAGCCAGATTTCAGCTCTCCTGGTCTACCCTCGTCGAATCTCGCCGAAACCGATCCGGAGGCGTGGCAGGGTTTCGTGAATGCCGTTGAGAAAGAGGTGAAAGCGCAGATCGCACGTGAAGAGCGTGGTTCTTTGGCGCAGCCGGGCAAAGACGCCGCCGCCGAAGAGTTCGACAAATATCAGAAGCAGCAGCGCCTCCTGAAGGATAAGTTGCACGAGGAGAAAGTCAAGCGCTGCATCAAACTCATGAATCGATCCAGCACGATTGGCTGGGACTTCAGCGCCGTTCCTCACGACACCGAGCGAGCTGTCATGTTTGATGCCATGAGCCGTTGGCACAGCGAGGGCAAGTCCGAAGACCCCAAGATGCACAAGTTCCGCCAGATCTTCATGCGTCCCAGCGAGAGACGCAACCAGGGAAAGGCCCGTGAACCGTCTCTGACTAGAAAGAAGGGGGCTGAGAGCCTTCGCAAGTCTCCAAGCATTCCACAGACCATGAACACCTTGGCTTTGCCCTCTGGAGATAACATGGGCACGACACTTGCAGGCCTTGGCATCACCAACACCGGAAAGATGACTCGCGTTACACCTATTCGGCGTGATCATCAACGTCGCGTGGTCACTGAGCCAGTGCCTCGCGATGGTTCTCGTCGGCGCTTGATAGATCATGACAGCCGCAAGACTGATGCTGCCGAGTACTCCGATACGTCCAGCGGCGATCGTCGTCGCGAAGAGGATGCTCTTCAGAAGCTGCGAGAGGACAGCTCGCCGATAGACCCCATGCTCTTCCGGTTCCCACAGCCACCGTCTGAGCCTCGCTCAGGCCGATCAGACTACTCGCCCAACATCACGGATGACCTCATCGACGAAGCCAACGCTGCAGGTGCAAGCCCCGCGCTCGAGAAAGGCGACTGGGAGACTATTGCTGAGACCGAGAATGAAAACTACAGCACTACCGATCTTAGTGTGGCATCCAGCTATGATCTCCACTCCAACTTCCGCCCAGCAGGACCAGACCGTGCTATGAGCACTCTCATGACCAAGGGCAAGAGCCGTGGTTCTCAGAAGACCGGCTTCTCTCCAGTCATTGACGACAATTACCGTGCCGAGATCGATGCCGTGGCTCAGAGACGTCTTGTCAAGATGCGCTCCAACACTACCCTTCGCCTTGACACCAACATTCCATCGGCCAGCACGCCTCTGTCTGGACACCCAGCCTTTCGCACTCAGAGATCTACTGAGCCGACTCCGACGCGCAAGGGCTCCGGTGACGAGGCTATCACCCACCCAACACTCCGCCAGCTGCTTGATGAGAAATCACCTGATCAGCCACCAGCTGCGAAGTCAGGCCCAGTCCCACTCAAGCTCGGTACTCGTCAGGCCTCTGCCCCAGTCGTCAAAGGCACTGGAAACATGAATGCCGCTACTCCTCTCCCACCCGCAGGTGGTGCGAAGGTCACTGCTCGGTCTGGTCAGGTCGAGGCCCAGACTGGCAAGTCTCCTATCGAGGAGGACATTGAGACCTTGGTCAACACCTGGAACAAAGTAGCTCCTGGTCTTGTCGAGGACCCTTCGGCCACCAAGGAATCCCGCTTCGCCGATGAGCGTACCATACAGCTTCTCCGTCGCCAGCTTGATCTCCCGCTGCTCAAGAAGAAGCCTGCTGACGGCACGCCGCACCCAAATCACGACTATGCCTGGGACACTATGAACGTTATGTGTCGTGGTATCCATTCCGAGAGCCTACTGCCGTCGTCTAGCGTTCCATCGATCTCTACGGTCAGCCAAGAGTCGCCTCTCGACCGATTCAGCAAGCGCCAGGGTGCTCAGGCGCCCTCCCCTATCCGCATGATGGGTAAGCCCAGCGGAGAGGCTTGCGTCTACTGCGGTGCGACCTGCTGCTATTTCCAGGAGATTTTGCAGTATTCCAACCTCGGCTTCTCCCGCGACCCATATATGCGCCGTAAGATCCAGGGGGCCCGCGATCATATCAAAATCTTGCAGGATTTTGAGAGCGGTGTCGAGGACTACGATACGCATCTCAAGTGCACTGTGTGCAACTGTGCCTTCTGCCCGGACTGCGGCACCATTTGCCGCGGTCTCAACTGCAGAGAGGCGCTCTGCAATAAGTGTGCCAAGGATAGCGATTCGAGGTGCAAGAAGCACACAGGTTAGGATGATTCACGCAGGTTTTCTCAAAATTGTACTTTAGAATGGAGCATTGGGAGGGCGCTCGAAGAGCAGAGAGCAATTGGCTTTCCTGGAAGAGAGGGCTTGGGCGAATAGCCCTCACATAGCATTGAGTGAATAGGCTTCACACAGGAAACGTTGTGCGTTCTCGGATATTTGCTCTCGTACTGTGACATTCGGTAGGTATTCACTCCCTTCAAACTGCGTGATGATGGAGAGAAGAAATGAGTGGGATGAGCTCACACGGTGGAGCTCTCAGCATAACATGGGCCTTCTGAGGTACCCGAGAGCACTTCGAAGGTGCAAAATCGGCCATTGCGTGTGAGATGCCACATGCGATTCTACGTGAGGACAACTCCCATCGAATGCCATCTCGAGAGATACATTAGGGACCAGAGCATTGAGAGCGACTTCAAGAGGCTCAAAGATCTCGATCGAGATGAGAGCAAGCAACAGATCCTCACGTAGGCAGAGTTCACAACGCCAGCTTTCTCGACATATCTTCAACATTCTATGGCATTCGGGAGGACTTTGAGAGATGCAGAAGCTTTCGTTGCAGAGAGACACGAGAGATCATCTCGAGTAAGTACCATTCACAAAGCTACTCATCTCACGAGATCTTGTCAATACCATGACATCCGGAGCAAGTCCCAATGCCGCAAAGCCTTCTATCACAATGGAAGCACGATATCCATCTCCAGGAATATCAACATCCCAAATCACTTCCTCTCCATCTATCGCCATGGTACTACGCCATATATCAGCTCTCCCCGAGCCAGAAAAGTAATCGGCAAGTTCGAGAAAGCACTGGATAGGCACTCTGACTTCTCCCGTTCGGAACAACATTCAAGTATGCTTCTCTTCTTTACTAGCACTGTATGTAGGCCCTGCACATTCAGTCCTGGTCTCCACAACGTGGCACGCTAGTAGGTGGAGCGCACAGACCATGTGGATGAATATAGAACTCCAATCGAGCTGCCAGATTTCCTCCTCTCCTTCGTTGAATACGGCAGTATGGGTCTCTTGGGCCCAAGGCCCTTGGGCTTCTCGACGACTTCACGATGGCGTGGGCTTCGCCCTGACGCCCATGATTTCCAAGAAGGTCAGTCTCCAGATAGTTCGAGTTGCCATTACCCGTTTCCCGGCAAAATCGTTGGGTACTATGGCGATCAGGGCGACTTCATCGCACTCAAAGATCTTCGTTGTTGGAGAATAGCGTGGCTGTTCAGGTAGATACTGTTCGCTAATGCTTCACACTCGACGGACTGTCTGAGTATCGTGACATCTAACTGGCGAAGCTATCTGTAAAGACCCGCTTCAAGGCCAGGAAACGAGTCTTGAACACAGGTGATTCCGACTGGTGTAGCTATTGCTTTCGGGATCCTTCTCATATACCGTGCCAATGAGAAGTACTTCCTGGGAGTCAATGGCCACTGCTGAAGCTGAAGGCAGTGCTCCGAACGGGTATGTCGCATGCGAGAACGTTTCACGACAGATGGTGTCGTTTCTGTGCCACCAGCGAGGTCTTCGTACGTTGCAAAAGCAGTAATCCCTCTGAAGGAATGAGGTGCGGGTGTAGTGTCCAAAGGATCAACAGTTGCCATGGGTTCCCGGACAGACTCGTGCTTATGATGCAGGTACCAGACTAGACTCCAAGTGGGGCGGCTGGAGAGAGGAAACGCTCATACGCTGCGCTGAACGATCCTCGGTTAGTGCGAAGGGAGCTACATTCGCAATGGGCCTGATGGATTGAACTTTGCAGCCACTATATAGGGCTATTAGAGAGAATCACATATAAGCTATTTCTCTCTTACGACTTTTGCGTGCCATATTCTACCACTCCATATCTACCCCGTCGCCATTCCCAGATAGCTGTGACGAACCATGTCCTCCTCCACCTCCACATCCTCATCAAAATACATCGGAAACCGCAATAACCTCCCCTGTCCCACACGCACATTCCACACCGACACCTACCCTTCCATCTCCCCTTCCCGTCCCGAACTCTTCCTCTCAGGCAAACACGCTATAGTAACCGGCGGCGGCACAGGGATAGGCCGCGAAACGGTCCTCGCATTCGCTCAAGCCGGAGCTCACGTATCAATCCTAGGTGGTCGACGAGCAGATAAACTCGACGAAGCGAAAGCGTATGTTGAGAAGGAAGTGCCGGGTGCGAAGGTGGATGTGTATCCGGTAGATGCGCGGGATAAGGAGAAGGTGAAGGATGCAGTTGGTCGAATTGGGAAATGGGATGTGGTGGTTCTGAATGGAGGGTATCTGGCCGAGAAAGGGAATTTGATGGACGTTGATGTTGAGGATTGGTGGATGGCTTTCGAGGTGCGTGCTGGCTTCGAGTGATCTCTGTGATGCATCGCGCACGCTGACTGTCTTTCCGTGAAGATTGCACTGAAGGGCAACCTCATCGTCCTGCAAGCTCTCTACCCACACAGAAAGCCAGGCGCTTCGGTACTGGCGACGAGCAGTCTGGTGATCAACTTTCAGTATCCGGCGGTCTCGGCATACATTGCGAGCAAGCTGGCTTTGACGAGGATGATGGAGAGCTTGGCGCAGGAGGAGCCTGATTTGCATGTTGTCTCATTTCATCCGGGCGGAGGTGAGCAAAAACACATGAGCCTCGAAGTCAAGATGCTGACCCTGCTGCAGTCCACACAGATATGTACGATAAGTTCTTCGGCGAGTTTTCCGAGGCTCAAAGAGCAAAGACGGGAACAGACACCTTGCAACTGCCAGCACATTTCGCGGTATGGCTTGCAAGTCCAGAGGCCAAATTCCTACGAGGCAAGTTCGTATATTGCAATTGGGATGTCCCTGAGCTTATTGCTATGTCCGAGAAGATCAAGAGCACGCCATTCTTGACCGCAAACGTCCTCGGCTGGCCTTTCGAGCCTTCGGAGTCAAGCTAGACACTTCAGTACTTGGCAAACGTGTCTGTGCGTGCGTTTCTTCTCCCTCTCTCGAGATCTAATTCCGGCCTTGAAGGCTGCCTGTATCCGTTTCCGCTGTTCCATCTAGATTCGACACTCAACCTTGGCGGTGGACTCATCGGCTTCCCTTTCCAGTTGACGTCCATGCTGCGACGCATGGTCTTGGCCATACTCAATGTCTGTTCGATCCTCATAATATCAAGGTCGTGCTGTGCATCTGGGTCTCGATTACGTTTCCACTTCAGCCAGCGCGAACGCAATCTGCGCTTCGCTTCGATAACAAAATGATTGATCTCGTCGATTGACACTGCAACGGCTATGCATGGCACGGAGATGGCAAGGCCTATTCCAAATACGTAGCCGGACACGTATGAAAGGGACATCTCTTGTTGGCCGTTCGCTTGTGGCGGATGAGGGAACTGCTCGATGTTGATAGCAAAGAAAGCTGCGATGAAGGACAATGGCAGAAATATGACTGTCACGACTGTGAAGACCATGAGCGTTTGTCCTTGCCTTTGAGTGCCCGCAGCTTGATCACGAGCAAAGCGTGCCTCGAACGCGTTGGCATGCTTCTGTTTGAGGTCCAGTAAGTTGTTGATCGATTCGTACACGCGGTTGGCTTGCTTCTCCATACGTTCGAGGTCTTTCACGGGATTGCCAATAGTCTTTTCCTGTTCGTCGAAGACTTTGTCCACTTTGCGCACTTGCACATGCGAGCGCTCGGCATGATACACGCCTTTGATAGCATCACGAAGCTCTGGTAATAGATGCTCCTGGTGCCCAAGTACCATGCGGATGATATCGAGCTCGTCTCTGATATCCTTGATCTCCGCCAAAAGGTCTGTCTCCGCACCAACGTCAAGCAATTGGTCAATGAATTGTGGCTCGCGGTCGCCGAGGTCGTCATATGTCAGGCGATCGGGATGCTTCTTCACTGCATGCTCGTACGCTTTCGACTGCGCCTCCAGGTTTCTCGAAAATCTTGACGTACGCTGATGGGTCTGCAGCCATTCCGAAGCTTGTCGCGACGCTTTTGAGAAGTCCTGAAACAGCTTCGCCTCGTTATCCATGGCGGCGCCGATTGATGCTTCGAACATGTCGAGGAACTGAAACTCGTCATCGCCCTTTCGATGTCGGTCGAATGTCCCAAAACAGCGTCCAGCGATTGTCATGGCGAGCTCATAGACACTTGTCACTGGATCTCTGGTTTTTGAGTTAATGTCTTCTATGATCCCTTCCAGCACATTCAATGGATCGTTGCGAGGTTGTCTCCATCTTTGCGGGAAGCTAGTGATGACCAGATCCTTGCCAAGAATCCACACCCAGAGTTGGTCGACCATGAAGATTTTGGCATCAGGATCAGGGTCCTGTCGGCCTTTGGTCTGGAAGCGATATACCACTTGATCGCAATCCCGGATGCTGGTGTCAATGTTGTGATAGAAGAATTGATCCAGCGTCCTGCGAACGTGGAGGAATGATGCAGACTTGGTGAGATGTGCACGGATGAGTACCTCGTCGGCTACTGCAGCCATGGGCTGAGCTTGCAATCTTTCGGGATTCTCCATGGCGCTTTGCATTTCACGCCGACGTCGATCTGTTTCGAAATGCAAATATGGCATGAACATGAAAATATTACATGCAGACAAGCTCCTTTTGCCGGAAGGCGATTTGTCAAGACTGCTTCGAGATTGCTGTCGAGGGTTCGGCTTTCGATGGTCCTTCACTTTTGCTTTGGAGCCCTTCTTGGTCGTGTTGGATTCAGACGTTGCCACAGTAGAGCTTGTTTCTTGTCTCTGTATTTTCTGCTTCGGTGGTTTCGAAGTCGCAGCACTGGAAGTTTCAGGTGCAGCCAGAGTCGAACTTGTGTCCTGGGTGGTTTGTCGTTGTGGTTTGCCGGGCTTTGATTTTGGCTTTGGTGTACTCGGAGCTTCTGCGCCGGCCACAGCCTGCGCCTCACCCTGCTTCTCAGCCTGTGATGTGTTCGGCTTGGCCTCAGGACCTTTGGTAGGTGTGCCCGGGATAGGAGAGAGACGCTCCGGTTCCTCTACAATGACAGCAGGCGTGGCAGAGTCATCTACATCTGGCGCAGTCCGCTGCACCACTTGGCACATTGGCCTCATGAATCGACTATGATGTCGTTGACCCTTATGCTGGTGGTTGAAAGAGGTCTCGAGAGCTTTGTAGCCTTCAATATTGGTAGCGCCCTCCTCGATGAAGCGCTTCGTCAGGAGCGCGTCACACCACGCAATGTTGTTTACTGGAAGATGTATCCACCGAAATTCTGTATGCTTGATGTTCTTTGGCATTGTGCTGATCGCATGCTTGGAAGAGTCACGCACATCACGGGCGTAAAGCAATTCAAATACGGATCTTCGCATGACTTTGTTCTCGTTTTTGAAGTTTCCAAAGTCCACGATAGTTGCATCGAACTTCTTGGCAGCCTCGATCTCATCTGGTGACAAGTCGTAAATATGGTTCCAAGGGGCGAGCATTTCGGCAATGGCCCTGTTGCCTTTCTGTGCTGCCATAAGGAGGGGCGTGTCTCCGAAGCGATCCTTGACTGCACGCTTGATACCAGATTGCTCCAAAAGGCATTCGGCTGCTTCAACATTGCCAGATTCCGCAGCAGCATGCAACGGTGTCCTTCCGTTGAGCAGCTCGCAATTCACATCGGCATTAGCGTTAATGAGAATTTGCACAAGGGACCGCGAAGCAGATTGGCAAGCACTGTGCAGAGCTGTCCAGCCGCCATCGGACCTCGCACGTATGTCAGCGCCATGTTCGAGTAAGAGCTTCGCCAGCTGTGGTCGATTATGAATGGCGGCAAAGTGCAACGACGTCTTCATGCGTGTCTCAGTCGCATTGACCCTTGCTAACGGAGAAGCTCCTCCAAAGCGAGTGGTCAAGAGGATTTTCATAAGCTCTTCATTATCTGTGACGCATGCCCAGTGAAGGGCAGTCCGGCCAAGATTGTCCTCTGCATCCAAATTGATGCCCGCTTGAAGAAGGTACTGGACAATGTCCACGCCCCATCGTCTCTTCGGCTTGTGCCCAGCTGAAGCGCTAGACTTCTCATATCCAGTATCAGCTGCGAGATTGTGTAGAGCATTTCGACGTTTAAGGTCCTCGGTGTCAACATGTGCGCCTTTGGCTATCAAAAGCTTTACCACGTCAAAATTGCCTTTGTAAGCCGCGGTCATCAGAGCGGTCCTGCCCTTCTTGTTCTTCGCTTCCAAGTGAGCGCCATGGTCGATGAGGACTTCAGCAATGGCCGTGAGTCCATACTCTGCCGCTCGGAGCAGACCAGGGGGCTTGCTTGTAGGTTGGCTGGGATCCTTACACGGATAGTTCGCATCAGCGCCACGCGTTAACAAGAATCTGGCAACATCCACGAAGGCTTTGTCGCAAGCTCGAACAAGCCCTATGGAGAGCAATTGTTGCAGGTTTCGATGGCTTTTGGCATCATCGAGCACTTCGCGTACTTTGACCACGTTGTCCGCTTCAACTGCTCGTAGTAGTCGCGGCTCCGGGCGATCGTGGGCGCTATCGCCACTCTGCAGACTGACAGGCCTCTTCGGCATGTCGTGTATTGCTGAGCCCTGAGCTCCAGGTCATATTCTAAGACGAGGGCCTGGACTTGGCGTTTACTTTGGCGGTGGTGAGCGCGGGTGAGATTCGCCAGATGAACCACTCGCTCTCCTGTCACGGATGGTGTTGGCGCCCAGAGATGTTGTCGTCGGCTTGGTCCTCGGATCTATGCGATGCTGCAGTCGATGCAGGAGATGGATGGAGATGGTCTTTCAGTGGTGCCGCCACTTCTGAGGTCGCCAGCCCCTCGACATTCTCTCGCGCGTCTGGTGCTACCTTACCGTGGCTGAGCTAAACAGACCGCATCTGCAGCAAACGACGATCTGAAACGTATTGAAGGTCTCTCCGCAGACCGCTCAAAGATGTTGATGAGCATCTCCATTGGCGTGACGTTCAACGACGCTCGAAATGGTCGTTGAACGATGCTTGGCATGAAGCAAAGATGGAGTGAACCAGATCCCCTCGATCTTGCCTCCACAAACAAGCTTTCTGCCAGTCCCAAACAGGCAAAGCGTCCATGATCCCTCAACGGCACCTCAATTCTTCACCAAAGGATTTGAGCATTCCTCACCATCAGCACAACAATCACTGGACCATGTCGCCTCGCTCCACCTCGCACCATCATCTTGAATCCCACTGGACCGCACGAGATTGCGCCAAGCATGAAACACATTTGCCCTCACATGCTGATACCGCGGCAATCTTTCTCCTGCTGGCCCTAACTTGCATTCCACCTACTAGCTGCTCCTCGGAAGCCGGATAGCCGTGCCATCCAACAACATCTGCCGACACAGTACAATTGTGCATTGTGAGTATTGGGATATGAGGAGACCATATCTGTTCATTTTTTTCGCTTCATCATCTTCCATTCTTGTCGGTGTGCTCCAGTCATGCCTTTGCAATACTCCAGAAGCCTCACTACTGCTTTTGCGGCTTTTGGTGCCCTGTGGGCTGTCAATAAGGCGTATCATCTTGCTTCTCTCTTTCATCTCTATTTCCTACGCAAGAGCTTGCTTGGGCGCTATCGACATGTGAAGAATGGGCAGGGAAAACCTGAGGAGCCTGCTTGGGCTTTGATGTGCGTTATACGTCCTGCCCTCGTCTACTTCTTACTAACATCCGCAGAACTGGTGCAACAGATGGCATTGGCCGCGCATTCGCGGAGGAGCTATGCCAAGAAGGCTTCAATGTCATCATCCACGGAAGGAACGAGAAGAAGCTCGAAGCAGAGAGGCAGAAGCTCCTCGATCGCTGGCCGGATCGTCAAGTCAAAGTATTGCGAATCGACGCGTCTAAAGAAGCAGGCAACGCAGCCGCGTTTGCAGACGCTGTCCGAACGGCTTCAGGAGTCAACCTCAAGATCTTGATCAACAACGTGGGCGGAACCTCTGGCATGCCAGCATTCGGACCTCTTCACGAACGGCAGTCAGAAGAGTGTCGTGCCTTCATCGATGTCAATTTGCGCTTCCCAACCGAGATCACACGAGCACTACTCCCACAACTACGACGCAATGGACCGTCACTCATCATCAACGTCGGCAGCGCCACAAGCGACTTCGGATTACCATACCTGTCAGTCTACTCTGGAAGCAAAGCTTACAACAAGGGCTGGTCGCGCTGCCTGACCTCCGAAATGCGAGCCGAGAACATCGACGTCGAGGTCATCTGCTTTATCGTCTCCGCCGTGTCGACAGACTATACGCCCAGAGACCCTTCACTGTTCGCACCCAGCGCAAACAAACTCGCACGAAGTGCTTTGAACCTCATCGGCTGCGGGAGAAGCTCCGTCTACGCGTACTGGCCTCACGCGCTTCAATCTGGCTTCTTCGACGCAATGCCGACCTGGATCTCAGACAGACTCGTCGTCAGCGTGGGACGGGATGAATACGAAAGCGAGAAGAAGAAGCTAGCCAAACGACAATAATCCTCGGCTACTAGTTTAACAATCTAAACCGCATAACCCCCTCCATCCATCCCCACCGGCTCAATCACAATCATCACTCTCCTTCCCAAGTCTTGCTCCGCATCATTTCTCAGAATACGTTCTTCCCATACTCTACCTTCCCGGAACTCCCTCACAACAATCTCCAGCGGCCTCCCAGTAATCCACCACGGCTGCATGAGTGCACTTCCTAGTTCCAGTGCTTCATCCAGAGAATCACAAATGCCTTCGCATCTGACGAAGGAGTGCAGATTGGTACTTGGTACGCCGCGAGCGGACAACCTGACGATGTACCGGGTTGCCCTAGTGGAGCGGCGCGGAGGACTTGGGTGTCTGTCGCGTGTTCGGCCATTCGCGTCGCTGAGGAAGCGGACAGAGCGACTACAGCAATCTCGAACAGAACTAGAGGATGAAGGGCCTGCAATGTTATCTTCCATTGGATGCTCTGCCCGAGCCTCATCGTGTCTCACCGCGGTATCAAGTTCCGACTGTAGCTGCAGTCCTGGTCTTGGATCCTCCGCCCTGCGACGCCTAATGCTTGTGGATCGCGACAAGGCTTCGATACGTCGCGATGCTTCTTGCAATATGCGTCTTACTTCACGATCCGATAAGGGAGAAGTGCGAGCTGTATCGTCAACAACCTTTCGGTCTTGCCGTGAAGAAGTCATCTTTCAAACTTGCTATCACCAAGAAAATGCTTCTACCGGGCCTTCCTGATATAAAGACTTCCCTACCCGTTGAAGACGAAGCACGAAAAGATCTAAAATTTGAAATCTTGAGATACAATCACAGATCTGCCATCTTCCTACCAAGGGTGGTCACAGATACAGAGAACAGCATGGAGACGCGTTCGACGGCGCGATCGCAGCTCGATATGTGCAATGCAGTATCACAAGCCCTGCCTCCGTCTTTGGAGCGATTCTTCAGTCGCTAAGCACAGAATCACATGACGAAGGCGAAGACTTTGTTTAATCAGTGCGTGGCGAGGTCTCACAGTGGATCAGGTTTTAAGTGCAGTGTCGGAGGCTATTTAAGATACCAAAATTGACTGCCAACGCCAAAAAAAGACCCCCCCATCATCTCATCCTTAATCCTCCTCCCAAAGTCCAACATTCTATCCCCTACACTCATCAATCCTAACAGTAGCAGCCAAATAATTCTCCTGGCCCGAATGCCCGATATCCACACGACCAGCCGAATGACGGGTGCTCACAGCCCCGGCAGGTCCATGTACAGTATGTAAATACTGCACAGCGCCAGTATCTAACTTCAATGTCGCTATATGAGCCCGTATGAAAGCTAGAGCTGCGTCTAGCGTGGCGTATGGGCCGTATTGAAAGACGTTCGGTATCGGAGAGCTTCGTCTGTGGAGGAGAATGTACACGGCGAAGGCGTGTTGCTGTGGCGGCTGGATGGGTTCAGGGTTGTATGGCATGTTCCTTGCGGCTATGTTCGTTGCCACGGGTGAGCTCGAAAGTGCTACATTTCCCCCTTGCTGTGGACCTGGAGCTGTTGGACCTATTGTGCTCTGGAAAAGGCTGTTGAATGGCGGCAACTGAGTCTGTGTCGGCCCAGAATGGTGATCAGGTTGCGGTCGCAGTGTCGGCGCAGGTGGCGGATTCGACGATCGTTTCTGTGCTGGCTGCGGAGACACCGTGACTGGCGGGGTGTCGTCTGTAGTCCATGACATACGATTGCTACCCTTTGTAGGTGCACGCTCCGGTGGATGTGGTGAGAAGCCTCGTTTCAGCTCACCAGTGCGTGTTGCAGTCTTTCGGGTCGCGGTTTCAGCCTGCACGTCGCCCTCAGCATCGCTCGAATGCTCCGACACTGCTTTCGAGCTCTTTCTGGTTGAGATTTTCTCCGTCTTGTTGCTTTTCCCGGTCATGATTCGCTTCGTCTCGTCTTCCTGTTGACAGCAGTGGACTGATGGTGGAGGAGGTATATCATACCCACGTAGGACGGATCGATCGCCAGGACTGCGTATCGAGATGCATCTACAACAATCTCATAGACAACGAGATGGCAAATTAATGATAGCATGGATTTCTGCCACTATTTGTTAATGCGATAGCCCGCAGGTGTTACAGTGAAGCCTTCTGGAAATGAGCACGTGCCTGTAGCAGTCAGCGAAATGGCCATGTCTGTGATGGATTCAACCCACATCAGCAATGGCATCAAAGCCATTCAAGGCAACGACAAAAGCGGCTTGAGCGGATTCTTTGCCGGACGGAGGTTTCTGTGATGTCTGTGAGATGGTCGCGTTCTCTTGCCATCTTCTATCCCGAGCTTGCTGCAGCGGGCCGTCTGGTAGTCGGAAGATGTTGCCATTGTCCCATGACACCTGCTGGACTTTCTCGACGCGATCTTTGCGCAATTCGACAAAGGCATCAGTTGCGCGCTTGATGTCTGACTTGGATTTGACGGTAGCCAGGCACTCAGCCAGAACGACGGCGTCTTCAATGCCCATGCCTGCGCCTTGGCCTACGCATTGAGTGGGCCGGTCAGCTACATGTCGTGAATCTGATCATCTTGGGATACTCACCTAGCTGAGGAGTAGTTGCATGGGCAGCATCACCAACGAGTACGGTGTGACCGCTGGCGTCAGTCCAAGTTGGCAATGGCGGTAGGCGTGCAAGAGTCCAGTCAACGACATCGCTGCCACCCAGATCAAGTAGCTTCTGAACAACAGGCTCAAAGGTTGAAAACTCAGTCTTCATGGTCGAGACGTCGCCTGGGCGATTCCACAAACCAGCGGCTGAGTCTGAATCCTTGGCGGGATGCTCCAGGACCATATTGAAGTACTTGCCATGTGATATCGGGTAAGCCACGATATCGCATCCGGGACCAGTCCACAGTGTCCGATATGGGGAGCTCATAAGCGCGGCTGTCTGCTCGTCTTGCAACATTCGCTCACGTGGGATGAGGAGCCTGTAGGCGTTGCAAAGCACCATGGGACTCACATCTTCGCCACCAAGGACTGTCTTTCGGTGCTTCGAGCCGATTCCGTCTGCAACAAGAGCCACATCTGCATTGACGTGCCTGCCATCTTCGAGAGTCAGTGCGTTGGCTTCGGTGTCGATGGCGGTGACCTTGACGCCGAAGTTGATCTTGGCACCACAAACAACTGCATGATCATGTAAGATTTTTTGTAGATCGTAACGGTGTATGAGCCAAGTTCTGAAAGGGCAAGTCAGTACTTCACATGTCATGAATTTGAGCCAGCTCACGGGAACCCAAAGCGATCTGCTCCAAGCTTGATCTCAGTAAGGAGCTGTCCATCAGCGTATCTTCGCACGAGCAGATTCGTCGCTGGTTCTGCTACATGTTCAATTGCGTCTTTGAGACCGAGTGAAATCAGAAGCCTGGAGGCATTGGGCTGGATCTGGATGCCAGCGCCCACTTCTGAAAGTCCTGGTCTGCTTTCGAAGACTGTGACTTCGTGGCCGCTTCGAGCAAGGGCAAGAGCAGAGGTCAGGCCGGTCAAGCCGCCGCCCACGATGGCAATGGCCAAGGGAAGTTTGGCCGCAGACATGCTCGTTGGTCGAGAACGATTTGTTCATGAAATGCGAGAAGAGCTGAGGATATGGAATGGGCAGTCTCGATCGTACAAGCTCACGCCATCCGCATCCTTCTGCGGGTCTCGTGTTGACGACGGGGCATCTTGGCTCTTCACACTTCATACTGCATTCAAAGATGCCTCTTCAGCCATTTTGGGTGCTCAGTCTGGACGAGATGACCGTTGTTGTTGTTCGAAGACTGAAGGACGCGTCGAGCCTGCCTTCAACTCTTCCAGGCACGACCCTCATGCAGCGGGCCGATCCAGCGATCTCCCGGAAGCGTGCAGGGGGATGATGCCTGTTCGCCTGACGACATGTGGCATTTGCGCGGTCTCAAAATAGCAGGTTGCGCCTGCTGCTCGTAATCGACGCGTTTGCGGCTGCCGTTTGCTTGTGAAGATGCTGAGCACTTGCACCTGCCTTGCTTCACATGGACTCGTACTCCTGACGCATGAGAACTCTTCGACACTAATGGCAGATTGATCCACACAACACGCCCGCTCACAACGAGAGCAGTCCACCAGCCAACATGGCATCGACCGGCGACTTCAGCGAGCTGCTCGAAGCAGCCGCGTACCACTTCGAGCAGAACCGCCCCTTGATCCCGATGTACATCCACCTCCTGCTATCCGCCCTGTTCCCGATCTACACCGGCGCTCATGCCTCGCTGTCGCGACCATCGTCCGCAGCCAAGCCAAAGAAAGGGTCCATGCAAGATGAGGACGACACCGACGATGAGGAGGCTATCCAGAAGATGGAGGGGCTGACCCCAAAGGACGCCATCGTCTTCCCAATCACGGCAGGCTTGGTTCTGGCAGGCTTGTACTGGTTGATCCAGTCTTACGGCGCCAGCGTGATCAACACTGTGCTGGGCCTGTACTTCTCCTTGATCGGCACCTATAGTGTGGGCAAGCTGATCAACGACTCGTGGACTACCGTTGCTGGCGTCCTAATGCCCACGTACTACAAGGACCAGGGCAAGATATGGAAGGTTGATAACAACCAGCGAAAGGTCACGGCTTTGGACGCAAAAGGCAAGAAGGTCGCCGAGAGGACCTCCCCGCTTGTCGGGCCTCTTGGACACCTGCCAGTACCACAACCTCTGCTCAGTCTAGCATGGGCTTCGCGAGATATCGTGAAGCAGAAGTTTGCTGTCAAGGGATACGCCAAGGATGTCTTCGACTTCAAGGCTGTCGTGACCCAGCACAACGTCTTGTCCGGCATATGTGGCGTTGCAGCTATCGCCTACTCGCTTCTCGTCAACAAGCCTTGGTGGCTCACCAATCTTCAAGGCTTTGCTGTCTGCTATGGTGCACTGCAACTGATGTCGCCAACCACGTTCACTACAGGCACTCTCATCCTCAGTGGCCTCTTCTTCTACGACATCTGGGCCGTTTTCTTCACCCCGCTCATGGTGACCGTTGCGAAGAACCTCGATGTTCCGATCAAGCTGGTCTTTCCGCGTCCAGAAGAGCCACCTGCCACGCCAGGTGCGGCACCAACACGGAGCTACAGCATGCTCGGGCTAGGCGACATTGTCCTACCTGGCTTGATGATAGCCCTGGCGCTCCGCTTCGATCTTCACATGTACTACCAGCGCAAGTCGCAGGCACTTCAAGCATCCAAGAGGTCAGACGCCGGCGATTCTGAAAAAGTCGACAAGGCTGAGTACGTCAATGTGACCGGTAATTGGGGCGAGAAGCTTTGGACTCGCGGCGCAGATGCAGCCTCCCTCCCGGCCCAACTTTCCACCACCTTCCCAAAGCCATACTTCATGGCCTCAATGGTCGGCTACGTTTTCGGTATGCTAGCAACGCTCGTCTTCATGTCAGTGTTTCAGCACGCTCAGCCAGCGCTACTTTACCTTGTTCCCGGTGTGTTGATTAGCACATGGGGCACTGGTCTCGTCCGTGGCGAACTGAAAGAGATGTGGAACTTCACAGAAGCCATCACTGGCGAGGCTGATGATGCAGACAACGACAAGAAGGAAGAGTCGAAGCCGTCGAAGGGATTCTTTGCCGAGCTGTGGGAAGAGATCTTTGGTGGCAGCGAAGAGCCTAAGAAGGACGACAAGAAAGACTCCGAAGAGAAGACTGACGCCGACAACAAGGACGCCAAGCCGAAGCATGACCTGGACACCATCTTCACGTTCAATGT
Source organism: Pseudocercospora crystallina (assembly GCA_003666085.1). Classification (NCBI taxonomy): domain Eukaryota; kingdom Fungi; phylum Ascomycota; class Dothideomycetes; order Mycosphaerellales; family Mycosphaerellaceae; genus Pseudocercospora; species Pseudocercospora crystallina. Next base: position 118,458 of record QQNG01000279.1, read on the forward strand.
CTCTCGTCATAAGCCATCGAGCTCATCGAAGAACGACAGCAAGGAAGAGGGTGCCGGTAAAGATGATGGTCCGCGCCTGAAAGTGCAACAGTACGGCAAAGGCCACAAGTCCTCCGAATCTGCCTCCGAGGACGCAGTCCTCATCTCTAGTGCTGACCTCGACGATGGCAAGAATGGCAGCGAGCAGCCACGCTATCGCACAGTCAGCACGCAGGATGGGACATCAGAGAAGCACCAGAGACTTGATTAGAATGACAAGTCAGAAGTGCGCTCCGCCCCATCTGAAGTTAGCGCCATATTCTCGAAGGATGATAAGGAGCCAGTGATTCATGACACCGGCGATACCAAACGCACCACAGAGGACGGCGCAACGCCTCGCGCCGAAGTCTACGAGAAAGGAACAGAAGCTCCAAAGGCCACGGGTCGTTGGTCTTGGACCTACGGCATCGATCTGGCTACTGTCAAACTCATGCTCGTGGCCATTACGTTCCAACTTGACTATCTCCCACCCATGGTCTTCTTTTCAGACTGGTACCTCTCCAACCACAAGGCGGAAGTCGTCTTCGCATACATGGTGCTAGTATCGGGTAAGCTCAGCATCCTCTCTATTGTGCTCGTGATTGGCAAAGTACTATGGACGTCATACCCATCGTTAGTGGAAAATGTCAAGAATGGCTGGAAGGCAACGGCGAATTACTGCCAGCGCCTCATTCATTTCCAGCCTGCAAATACTCCAAAGGAATACTTCATTGCCAACCGGCTGATCATATCGAGTCTTGCCGTCGCTGGCACGCTTGTTATTTTGGGATGCGGTTGTCTTATTGATTTCCTCGTCTTCGGCTCCACGGCGCAACACTTTTACTTCCGGCTGGCATTTGCGGGTGGGCCTTTTTGGGCTAGTTTCTGCCTGTTGTTGGTTGCGCGTGGACGACCTGATGCATGGATGAGTGTAATAAATGAGGAGGGGAAGCGGGGATGATCATGTGGAATGAAGAAGGGTTAGAGGATATAATTGAGGGAGAAGAAGACTGTGACGCTCATTGCGAGAGTATCTAATCAGCAGAGCTACCCAGAAAGTAGCCCATCAGTACTAATGCCAACGAGATCATCTTCATCTATTCCTCCACCCACCACCCGACTCTCAGCTAATCTCCTCAATTCTTCTTTCTTCCTCAATCCCTCTGCCCTCTTCCTCTCCCTCCGTGCATCAGCATCTTCCCACTCTCCATTCTCGCCGTCTCCTCGCTTCGGCGCTGAGCCACCATTCTCCGCATTTGAAACAAGCCGTAAGAGTGTCTCTCGGAACCTCTCCTTCCTCGCTGTGTTTGTGAGGAAGCGCAGATTCGCTACATCCACCAACGTTCTCAGATAGGATTCGGATACCATGGGGTGGATGGTCCCTGAATCATCTTGCCAAGCGATTATGCTGTCCATCCCTAAGCCCATAGTGCGGATACCGACGTGTGGCATGGGCTCGGCTGCGACGACGTTCTGAATCCCACTCTCTCGAAAGCCGGAAGACATCGCTGCTGAGTGGCATAGTTGGGCGTTGGGAAGGGAGAAGGTGAGGATGTGGAGGATCTGTGAAGAAAAAAGGAGAGGTGTGAGTGAGATGAAGGAGAAGACTTACCGTTTGGCAGAGGGGGAGGGACTTACCATCGGCTCGAATTTGAAATGGATGAAGCGCGGTTTGCTACCAGTCCGAGGGTAGGATATTTCTTGATCTCGGGGGAGTTGAAAGAGATCCAACAACACCCCAGGCTCGTTGAGACTTGAAGTTTCGATCGGGTCGTGAGAAACATACAACCATCTCCCACCTCCCTTCCCCTGACTCGACGCATTGGCATTCCGATTCTGCTGCTCACCCTCTCCATCCCACTCATCATCCTGCGTGGCCGTCGATGTCGATTTCTTTTCCCCCTCCAAAAAAACCACAACCCTCCCCGCACAACTACTCGTCGTAACAAACCCCTCAAACCCATTAATCTCGTCCACAAGCTCTCTTATCCCGACATCTACACTTCCTTTGGGGGAGAGATCCGTATATTCTGCGTCCGGGACGGATAGGTCTGAGAGGATGTTGGATTTCTTTTGTGTGAAGGATGATGTGCTGGGAGGTGGCATGTTTGGTGGGCGGTGGGTTCAGAACTGATCTGAAGTGTTCATGTGGACGCTGAGAGTGGCGAACTAATGGATGTCCTCGGTGTTACCCTTGATATCAAGGACATGGATGTCAGTAGAAGTACTATGTAAGTGTAGTGGCAGTTTTCTATCTTACAACATGGGAAGCGGTGTAATAGACTTTGGACTTCCCTTAGTGGCCGAGGAATGTGCGCCAATCACAAGCCAGAAGTGTTGAGGAAGGAAAGCTCCAGTGGACTGCACTCAAGCACCATTCACAAATTCGCAGGTTATGCAGGGAAATGATCGATTGACTGAAGTATTTCGAAAGATGGAAATGCTCGAAATCGTTCGGAGTGAGATTTCATGCTGAAGTCTCGCTTGAGCTGGAAACTGACCTCATATTGTCACAGACCGTTGTTGTCCCTCTTGAGTTCTGCTATTTCATGAAATTCTCTAATTCGACCTTTTCTCTCTCAACGATGCACGCGAAGTCAGGGGGCCATAAAACTTCGCAAGCGTTATTCTGAGTCCTATCGAAGCCTTTCTGTCTATTCAAATTTCCCCACAACGCCGTTGTTGTCGCTGTTCGTGAAGTCTGTTCTCAAAATCGTCTAACCCTAAGGTATAGCTATTTGGAGGCACTAGTACTCACGAACACGGATGCAGCTCAGGACGGGCGTGGATGTGCGCGTGTTACATCGACGATAGAAGAGCAGAGTAGAAGTCTTCATCTCATAACAATAAATAAAGGACAGGTATCGCTAACAACAAAGATATCCCCAATCCTCTTCCCCAGCCCGCCACTCTATCCAAGTTCCGATGCATTACTCCTTTGCGCCACGCGTAAGTTTTGGTATCTCTTTCAAAGGAGTGCCTGCCGTCGCAGCTGAGGTCCCACCCTTTCCTTTCCAGGCGGGTCTGGTGGTGGATTATGTACAAAAGTCCGCATCCGCGGCTCTAGATGTGTAAATCAAAAACTTCCATCTCTTTCATTCCATTCCTCCTCATATCCCAAGCGGCGTCGCGTCCGTCGCAGTCAAAAGCGCAAGCGCAAAAGGGATTGATATCTCATGCGCGTTTTCCATTCTCTTCGTGTTCTCTGTCTTCATGTACTCGCTCTCATTCAAACATACTTCTTCGCAGTGGTCGGCCGTGAAGTCGTCGTCGCTGCGCTCTGCCCGGATTGTCACCGCCTCAGATCGTCGGAGATATCCTCTTTCCGGCTAGGCGCTTTCGCATTCCCCTGACTGTTGCTGCTCTCTACCCTTGATAGGTATGCGGCAGATGTGAAGTCATGGCTCGCCTCAAACGAAGGCCTCGTCCGGTCCATGCTTGATCGCAATCGGTCGAATGAAGGCCTAGGTCGATCGTAGCTGGGCCGTCCGGGCGCTTGCGCGGGAAAATCGTAGTCCGTTCTTTGTATTGTCGGCGTTGTCGCTGCCATGCCAGTGTTTGCTTGGGTGTAGGTCGGCGGGAATGCTCGATCCAGGCTACTTCTGTGCCCGGTGTAATCAGTACCGTCGCTGCCGTTATGCGAGCGAGGGTTCTGAGTTGTCGCTGTGGCGGCGATGCTGGGCGGATAGATCGGTCTCATATCCTCGTCCATCGTGTGTCGGCCGTTTGCATTCTTGGGGCTTCCATTCCTGCGGTGGCCGATTACCTTGCCATCCTCGCCAGGCTTTTGGCTGATCTCAGAGCTCGTGGTACTCTCAGCGAGCTTGTCAGCTTGTGGTCCCACCTTTTGAGGGTCGACTTTCTTGAGGTAGTCGAATTTGCCTTGTCGGATTTGCTCGCGCACGATATCGATGTCCAGTGGCATGTACATCTTCTGGAAGGCCTTGGAGGCGAAGCGTGGCAGCAAGCACATGATAATGGTGAGGAGCCCGACACACCAGAAAGATAGTGCGCCATAGACTTGCGGAGCAGCCTCGTAGAAAGTGAATCCAGCAGTGAAAGCAGTGTAAACACCAGTCCAGAACCAGATAAGAAGGATGGAAATCGCCACCATCAGGCACATGAACCAGTCCCATCGGTAGGTGTTGAGCAGAATGTACACGTTGACGACGACAACCGTCGGGTTGGCAATATAAACGCCGAGGCGCTTGTAGTCGTTGATGTCGCGTCCGCTCTCGGTAGTAAAGTTGGCCGGCTGGAACATGCAGTAGGTGAAGAAGAAGCAGATGACCGACTGGTAAAGACCATCAATCATGTACGTCCAGAACTTCAGCTGTGTCCACTCCTTTTGCTCGATACCACGTCGGTACAGTTGCGGCACTGCCAGTGACACTTTATCGTCCACGTCCTGATCCAGAATACCTTGGAAAATGATTGGCAGCGAGGTGAAGGCCAGGTTGTACAGCAGGATGTAAGTGTAGTCGAAGGCGTACGAGCAGTCGAAGTTGGCGTAGATCTGGTACCAGAACAGAGCGAAGGTCCAAATGATATTCTGACATGATGTTAGCATCTCGGCCGCATCTCGAAGTTGTGATGAAAGGTCTTACCTTGTAGAAGAAATTGGCGATACACTCTGCCATTCTTCGATAATCCCAACGTCCGTGGACCAGCAGCAGCCTCGTTAGGAATCTGAACTGGCCGATGGCATAATCAGAGCTCATTACAGCTTGTCTGCCTTCTTCACCAGCAATACCAACACCGACATCTGCTTCTTGGATCATAGCAACATCGTTTGCGCCGTCACCGATAGACAAAGTCATGACCTCAAGGGTATGCTTGACCAATGCGACCACGGCTGCCTTTTGCGCAGGACTTACACGACAGCAGAGCACAGATCTGCACTCTTTGCAGAGCAGCAAGAACTTCTGTCGTAGGTCCTCGTGAAGGACCAGCTTGAGAGTGTCACCATCAATGACAAGCGCATGTGTCGGTGCGGGAGGCTCATGGTTCTTCTTGGCAGCCTTGAGCTCCTCGTCGGATCCATTCTTCCCAAACGTGGCCAGATTCTTGTCGAGCTCTGCTTCAGCGCCTGCGTGATCATCTTCATCAACCTTCAACACAATCAAGTCCATGTCGTTATCAAGCAGATTGCAAGAAAATCCAATGTTGATGGCAGTCTCAACTTTGTCACCAGTCAAGACCCAAAGCTTGATACCGGCCTGGGCAAGAAGAGCAATGGAGTCTGGAACACCATCTTGCAGTCTGTCCTCGATGGCCGTGCCTCCGAGTAAGGTGAGGTCTCGCTCAATGCGATCTGAAACCTCCTCAAGCTTGGCTTCACGGTCCGTGACCGAAGCAGCGGCAAGTTCGTGGTCCACATTCCACTTCTGGTATTCGTCTTCATCAAGTTCTTTTTGTGCAATGCACAGTGTTCGCAAGCCTTCTCGAGCGAACATTTCCAAATGCTCGGCAGTCGACTTACGCAATTCTGGCTGCTCACCCTTCTTCAAGCGGGAATAGATTATGCTGTCGGCGCCCTTGCAGAACAGGATGATCTTTCCATTTGGCATGCGCATGATGGCACTCATTCGCTTTCTGGTGGAATTGAACTCGAGGATGTTCAAGACGCTGTACTCGCGCTCCTCGCCAAGAACATTCAAAATGATGCCATCGTTTGATCTTCCGATAACGGTATAGCCAACATCTCGTGCAGTCGCGACAAGGGCTGCCTCATCCGGAGATTGAGCCTTGAACTCAATTTTTGGCGGGTCGCCCGGGGTACGCTCTGTGATGACGCTATGACACAAGGCCAGTGCAAGCATGAACTGCTCTGTCGCAGCTTTTTGCACTGGGCCACTGTCACCGCGCAGATCCTGGATATAGTCAGGCGCAACGAATGTGACCTCGTCATCTCGAAGATATGGATTGTTGTGCATCTTCCGGATGTGCTCAATCATCTTGACACGGTCTTCAGCGATGCGCTTGCGCTCCTCGGTTGCGACCTCTTCGACGTTAATGCCTTGTCGTTTCTGCATCCCTGCAAGGGCTTCCGTATAGGCCTCTCCGTAAGGCACGCCGTTGACAGTACACTTCTTGAACTCCATTACGTTCTGCGTGAGCGTTCCGGTCTTGTCAGAGAAGATGTACTCGATCTGGCCCAGGTCATCCGAGATATTCCACGATTTGGGCGTACACGGGTAGTCGATCTTCTCGTAGTACATGAATGTATCCGAGTAGATGAAGAAGGCCTGAACGGATCGTACAATTTCCAGGGAGATGTAGAGCGAGATAGGCACCAAGTTCTGAAACAGAATGACAGCCGCCCAGAATGTGATGAATCCGTTCAGTCCAGGTGTGCCGCCATAGCTACCGAATTCGAAGAAGTTGAGAGATTCGTCTCCTCGTCCCCAAGTAACACCTTCGACGATGGCGGCAACAAGACACATGATGAAGAGGATAACGAAGTTGTAGAGAACGTTCCAGTTGAGGTCGCGCATGATCTTTGGCCGCTTTGAGGGTGTGATGCCAGAGTTGAGCATGATCTTCGTGTCTTCTCCAGTGAAAGCCACAACACCAAGGACCCATTCAGTATTGCGTACGGTACACCCACGGAGGAGCAGGTTGTTGATGCCGACCGGCTCTGCCATCTCTTTTGGTTCAGCAGAAGGATTCCTCGCGTCGTACTGATTCCATCGCACTACACCAGAATATGCGTAAAGGTTGGCATGAGGTGGCTCACTTTCCAAGACGAAGTCGGCTTGTTCGCAATCCCGGGCCCGCTTGACCTGTCGGCCTGAGTACAGGGCTGTCCTGACCTTCAAATTCGTCTCTCCGTCCAAATTCTTGGTCTCAATGTAACAGGCTCCATCGGCATCGCTCGTAGACAAAACAATGATATCTGATGGCACCTCTTCATCGTTGTACAGACGCACGAAGTCACCGACTCGCACATTCTTCCAGTAGTCCTTCTTGAAGCGCGCCTTTTCTTCGCGGGGCTTATTTGGGTTGATCAGACTGCCGTAGAACTTTTTGGGCACTGGTACGGTTTCCATCTTGCCATCTTCGCCTTGCTTGGGTACCGTGAGACTATCCCTCATTCCAGTCCCGTAACCCACCTCTTCAACCTGGCCTTCACGCACGTAGTTTCCGCCCGGTTTCTGACCGGGAGTGGGAGATGGAACGGGAGTCATCTCAACATCGCCATCTTGGTTCTCGTGCGGGTATTCATCGTCGTCCAAGCGAGCAGTCAGAGCGCTCATGCGCCTCTCGTCGGCCTCCAGCTTTTGATCGAGCTTTCGATCCTGACCTGCAGCACCCTTGCCTTTCTTCGCCTGAGCTGCCTCTCTCTTGTTCTTGTACAGCCGCCAGACGCTCAGAACGGCACGGGTGTTCGCCTTTTTGAATCTGCGCCACAAGCTAATCTGCTCTTCGGATACGTTCACATTATCCCAATCCACCAATCGATGCACCGGGGCGTTGTTCAATTCGTTGTCGAGGACCGTTCTTCGCCAATCTTCTATCGCATCCTTGATAGCTGTAATAGTGAGAATAACAATAATAGGGACGGCAGATAGACCAGGATTTTGGACACCAAATATGGAGAATATCTGGGCACACATTTGTCAGCATCCATGAGACCCATAGTCGAGCTTCAATACTTACACCCAAGATAACGATGAATATGAAGTACACATTGGCAATGTTGTGCAGCTGAAACCACAGGTTCTTGGGTATAAAGCTGATGGGCGTGTACTTCGCTGTCCGGATCTTGTTTCGTTTGAACTGTTGTTTGGGATGCCCTTCTTCATCTCGCGCGCTGTCGGGCAATGGCTGATTAAAATATATCGTGCGACTTGTCTGTTCCTCGGCGGCCTTGTCGTTGGCGATCTCGTCGGCCTTCATATCACTTTCAGCTGTTCCCGCTGAGTCGCGATTGTTATGACTCCCGCTCAATCGCGCAGCATGGCGAGTGAATATGCTCCTCCGCTTTAATGTCCCTTTCCGCCCGGGTTTCCGTACCGTCGCCCATCGCATTCGATTTAATGGCGTACTGCGCTCCGCCTCGGCCGGTCGCGGCTGCTGAGCTTCGAACTCGACCGCCATGGTGTTGGATGCCGCCGCTGCTGGCTCGGATATGTAATGGCCGGTCGCGCGCACTCGCGGCGTGTCTCATGCGGCGAGACAGTAATGACTTGTCCCTGGGCTGCGCGCCCGCTGCTTTCCGCAAAGCTATCTCGACGCCGGGCCCAGCATCAGACAGGAGGAATGGAGGCTGTCGGGAATGTCTCGTGGGCGCGATCTCGTCTCGTGCTCGCCGCGTCGCAGCGGGGACGGTACGATGGTCGATGGTATAAGCTGTTTGACAGCAGTGGGTGAAGGTGTTTTCGGAGAGGTGTTGTTGTGGTGGCAAGGTTAAACGGGATGATGCCGTCTGGCTGTACGTTGCAGTGTCAGGAAAGCGTGCTAGCCGTTGCGGTGGAGCTAGCGAGAGTTTGAGATGAATGGCAGCTGCCCCGAGATTCGCGTTCACGCCCCTGTTGCCAATGCCAATGCCTCAGACGCTGGTGGTGCAACGTGGGCGGACAAGCGATCGTACTCACAATCTGCTGGAAGTGGTGGTGATGATGGGAGGAAGAGCAATGGTAGCGAGAGTGAGTGAGAGCGGACGGCGACGGCGACGGATTACTTCAGCAAGGCAAAGTGGAAGGGCTGCCGCAAGGATCCTTCAGAACAACTCTCTTCCCGCTGCAGTCCCTTGGACAACAACGGAGTCAAGGATGCTCCAAGATGCCGAAGAGCCAAGCCTCGCGAATTAACGCTGCTGCGCAAGTAGCAACCACCAGCTCAGACGGCTGAGGCGTCGACTAGGGACATGTGTGGATCTAACTCGGATGCCGCGGGAACAAGACATCATAGAAGCCTCTATCAACATGGACGCTCGTAGTCGCTATGGGCATGCAAGAATAGACATTGAAGGATTTCACGTAGCAATAGGGTGGTTGTACACATGCTGCGGCTGTCCCTCTGACTCGGATACCGAAGGCACAGAACGAGCGCTCTGTTTCACGGTATGACCATCTCCGTCGTGCTGTACGATGATGGAGAAAGGGCTTGTGTTCGGGAAATAGGGCGAGCAACGGGAGAGGGCTTGTTCGCAGTTCATTCGCACCCGCTCGACGCCTCTTCGGATGCTCGCAGCGGGCCACGCTCTGTGTACAATTGTCACCAACAATTGTGCATGGTCTCTAGTCGGCAAAGGGTTGCTCTGCTCTCATCAGCGCTGACTGGCTGCATGCACTACCTGGAGCGCATGCAGAGCGGCATGACCAATACCGGGCGCGCCGGGAAGCTGAAAGTGAGATTTCGAGGACAGCCGCACTGAGTCTTTGTGAGTGCAACGTCCGTCACAAAGGATTGAGCGGGCGGTGGCTAAGCCTCAGCAAGTACAGCGTACAAGCAGAGCGGCGGCGCTGGTGGAAGAGACAGCGAGGAAGGAGAGCGGATGAACAGGGAATGGAAGTTCGGACGAAATCGCGTCGGCTTTTGGAAATCAAAACTCCGAAGCACGTGGGGCCGTGAAGGAAGCTCGGACGTCTGTGAATCGCGTCGACTTCGAGACGCGTCTAGCGATATCAATGTCATCAAATTGTACATATACTGCTGTATCCGGCTATGGCGCCCAAGACGCAGAAGGCAGGCACAAGCTATGGCAAGATCACTTCCTTCTTCAGCAAGTTCTCTATACCCAAAGAACGGCGGCCTGATCCGAACGACGTCGGCGAAGAGATTGCTGTTGCACCATCCAGCACTTCTTCAATCGCGGGCAGTCGCGATGCAACCAGAACCAGAAGGCAGTCGCAATCGTCCGCTTCCACGAATCCTCGAAGTACAAGCATACCACCCAGAAAAAGAGGAAGACCACCCAAATCATCATCTGCTAGCTCGGCAGTCTCCAGCTCTCAGAGCGACGCTGGCACGCCAAAACGCGGTCGTGGGAGGCCGCCCAAGTCTGCAAATGCTTCATCAGCGAGACGACCTAGCACAAGCAGTGCGAACCACGCCAAGACTGTGACTCCGAAGAAGTCGCCTTTGCAATATAACATTAACTCTCTAGACGGCGCTGCTGATGTGACACCTACCAAAGATTCGCCATACCGCAGCTCGAACCTGTCACCTTCCAAACGACGAGTAGCCGTGGGCGTTGAAATCAGCTCTTCAAAGTCAAATTCACCAAACCCACACTCTCCGACCATGGCCGACACTGCGCCAATGGCCGCTCCTCCAGCGCCGATATCGATATCGAAGCCTGTAGCGGCACCGGCGGCATCCTTCTCCTCGTCCTTACTTTCTAGCGCGCCCCTCAGCTCGAGCACGTCCGGGAACACACTCAACACTAGCACTTCCAGCAAGCGCATCATAACAGGTGGGCTGAAAGGCATCACCAATTCGGACTCGGAGATGAGCGATGACAGCAGCGGAGAAGAGTTGGCTGACCCCTCGACTTTCTTTACAAGTAAGAAGAGGAAGCTGTCGCCGCCAGCGAAGAGTGCACAGCCTGCGAAAAGTGCACCTGTCGCGACAAGGCCAAGCACACGACTATCAGACCAGACGAGGCAGAAGAAGTTTCAGGGAAGCTTGAACTTCTCCCCTCCGAAGAAGAGAAAGTTCAAGAGTCTGTCTTCACTTTACCAAAAATGGGATGAGGAAGAAGTGATGGTCGCAAGTCTAGAGACAGATGCCGCGGAGTCGAAGAAGAGGGAGGAGCAAGAGGCCGCAAGAGAAGATTTACAGGGTGAAATCGATGGGGATGCTCTTCTGGAGGCTGCTGGAAGCGATGACGAGGGTCGCGATAGGATGTTGAAGGCGCTGCGGAGGACGGAAGCTCTGCGCGATAAGGACGCGTATTATTTCTTTCTTGACGACAGACCGCTCTACGACAACTCGCCCTTCCCCGTGGATTCATTGCCTGACCAGCCATGGAGCATGATATACAAAAACGATGCAGCGCGAAAGCAGGCATGTCTGACTGGCTTCGCAGCGGAGATGGCTGCACATTACCCTCTGCCGGTCGGAATCACAAATTGGTTCGCACAACAGCTGCTTCATGAGAAAGACGATCTGTTGTGTGAAGCTTATGTTGCAGTCCTGGAGGCATCCTGCAATCACCAGGAATCCATGTCTGACACGATCGCTTCCATCTCATCCATGTACAAGACTCGATCATTCTTCGAGCATAACTGGAAAGATCAAGTCAAAAAGGGACTACCTTCCGGGCTGCGACACCTGTTGAGGGTAGTGCAATTCTGTGCTCCAGCATCAGACGGGGTGGTCCCAGATTCAGCACCTTCCTTCACCAGTGCAGCACTCCTGGATCTAGCCATGATTAACGTCGATGAGTTCGTCAAGACGGACATCAATCTCGCGATGACAGTGGGGCGCTGTATTGAATCGATGCTGGATGCACTTCCCGAAGAATCATTCAAAAAGCTTATCTGCGAAGTAATTGGCGTTCTATTTTGCCCGGGCGACCTCACACAACTGCTCAGATGTCGAGTCATCGCATCTCTTCCGAGTGGAACCACACGTGCCTACCAGCTTCGCAGGCGCCTGGCATTGGAGTGCTTCTCCGCCGTGGCAGATCGCAAACAGGCAGATGAGCAAGACTGGCTTGAGTCGATTGCTAAAGCACTCCAGACCAGGCAAGAATTCCAGATCACAGAAAGCACCGACTACAACCTCCTCAAGGCACTTGTCGGCGTGCTCGATATCGCCATCTCAGCCGGATTCACAGACCACGCCGAGCTCCATCCGCCGCAGCCTGAACAGACCGGTATGTTCTACAAGGCGCCGCAGCTCACACCACGCCAGAAGCAACACAACCGCAAGATCGACATCATTACTGAGGAGCTGCACTTCATGACCTCTTCTATCCAGAACTCGGGTACCGCCCATCTGATCCGAATGGAAGTCAAGGATACCATTGAACAGCTCGAACGAAGGCTCGAGTATTCTGTCCGAACGAGACCGAAGCCAAAGAAGGGTGTCTTCGATCAACCGAGCATGCAGCAGGCGAACCTCAATGTGTCCAGCTTCGCCAGGATTGTCGCCCCTACAGATGAGGCAAGTTCGGAGAACAGCAAGACGCCACGGGATGAGGTTGCTGCAGAAGCAGCACCAGCCACAAACATGCCGAACGGCACGAAGCCTCATCCTCTGGACCAAGAGAGGGATGTAATCGAGGTCGTCGACGAGGAGAATCTGAGTGATCGAGATCCCGCAGATGATTCGGACGAGGAGTTCCAAACGTGCGCGGAGCTGTAGCCACTACTCTCTCACCAATTCATATCCTTCAAATTGGACAGCTGCGGCCTCCATTTTTCCTTCACCCAAACATCCTCACACTATTCTTCCAAGCCGCCTCGACCACTTCTTCAACCGTAATTCCCTTCAGCCCCGCCACGATACTCGCCACCTGTCCCATATAACAACTCTCATTCCTTTCCTTCACCATCAATCCCATTTCGAACTTGTCCCTCTTCTTGCTGCCAACCAGCTTTTCCGCGACTTCTTTTGACATAGGAAACTTCTTCGCCAACTCCCCATTCGGGTTTATCCATCCCCACGGCGCATCAGTCTCAATCTGCAATCTCTCCAACGGTATCGCCTTGACCATCTCCAAACAGGCTGCATCCTGAAAAGAGAATCCGTTTACACTGACATCCAAACCTAACTCCAACAACGACTCCATCTCATCCTTGGACCCAACGAACGAATGCACCAACCCTCTCCTCGGCAGCTGCGGCATATACGGCTTCAAAATCCTCACAAAGTCCTCCGTGGCGGATCGGCAGTGCAAGAAAAGCGGCAAATCCCATTTCTCCTTCACAAGAAGATCCAATTGCGCCTTGAAAGTCTTGATCTGAACCTCCTTGCTCGCGTGTATGGTCCGATCATAATCAAGTCCCAACTCCCCAAACGCCTCCAACGGACTCTCCGGACCTTCCTTCAGCATCGTGTTGATACGGCCTTTCAACTGATCCAGATATGTCGAATTGGTCGTATTCTCATCGGAGGCAGATGAGGAGTCGGTCCAAGGTTCAGCTGCGTGGTATGGATGGATACCAGCAGTCATACAACAGATTTCTGGTCTGGAATGGCAGATCTCCTCAAGAGCAGGGATGTCTTTGAGAGACATGCAGGTCAACATGACGCGCTCGATGCCTGCTGCTTGAGCCCGGTCCAGGACAGCGAAGAAGTCTGGCTCATGCTGTTGTTTGTTGCGGTATGTGCCGTTGAATTCGGCGGCGGTGGGGGTTACTGCGACCTGTCGGGAGAAGTGAAGTCAGAGCCGGGACATATGGAAAAATTGTGAAGATTTCTGGGTATGATGTTTCCAGCACGTACGTCAAAGAAGCGAAGATTCGGAGGAGGAGGAGGTGTCATTGTTGGCTGTTGTGAGCTGTAGGTACGTCAGTTTAAGGTTGGAGGCAAGATCCTATTGCAAGTCTTTGACGCGACATTGAAGTGATGTGGATCCCGGCCCGGTAGATATTGCCAGGGCTCGCGCCCTTGACAAGTCCCGAGTCTCTACCGAGAGTCATCCTGATCGCTATGTGTTGCACGGAAACTGGGCCAAGCGGTTTGTTTCTCATCTTTTGTCGTATCCGAGTTGGACCTAGGCTTTGCAGCACCAGCTGAAGGCACATTCAGCTTCTGGTTCGGCTTGTTGTTGTGCTTTAGCGGCAATCTATTGTCATTGACAGCCCGCATGCTAATATAGCTCGTAATATTATCATACCCAGCCTGTCGAGCAGCCGCAACCGCGTTGGCAATTGCGTTGGGAGAGAATTTGACACGGTCTTGTGTCATGATCTCTTTCACGATCGGCATGTGCCCTTCCCTCGCAGCAGCAGCAAGACTCCCGACAATTTCGTACGTCGGATCTTTGCGCAGGATCTCGCGCACGACGTCGAGATGCCCGCGTTCGCATGCCATACTGAACGGCGACTTTCTGGTCCTCTTTCCAAGGCCCGCTTCTCTCAGAATCAAGAGCTTGACGACTGCAACGTCACCGGCCTGCGCAGCGAAGTGCATTGCGGTACATTCGGATGGTGTCTTGAATCGTAGGCCCGCTCCAGCTTCGATGAGCTCGCAGGCGCAGTCTGTATGTTCGTTCTCGATAGCTCGCATCAGAGGAGTTAGGTCTTGAGGTCCTCTCGTGTTCAGTGCTGCCTTTGCCTCAATCAACGCAACAAGGGAGTTATAGTGACCAGATTCTGCTGCAGAGAACAGGGCAGTCTTTCCGCTCGAGTCTTGCGCATTGAGCGTTTTTTGTAACATGCTCTGGTCTGCTCGAAGTAGCATTTCAACACATCCAGTATGCCCATGGGCGGCGGCCCTGATCAGCGGCGTCCGTGAGTAGATATCTGCCAGTGCCAGGTCTGCGCCTGCGTCCAGCAAATGGCGCAAGCTTGCGGTGTGGCCGAGGCCAGCCGCATAGGATGTAGCCGTGCGACCCTCATCGCATTGCATGTCTACATTTGCGCCTCCTTGTAGCAGCTCTCGTACATTTGCACTGTAGTCGGTCTCTGCAGCCTTCATCAAGAGCGTCTTACCCTGACTATGGCGCTTATCAACGTCGTCGGCGGCGGTCGCCATAATTCTTGCAGTCCGAAGATGACCATTGTCTGTTGCGAAGTCGAAGGCAGCCCTCCATGCCTGGGAGTGTATGTCGACTCGTGCACCCAATTCCAGCAGCGTTTTGACGCATTGAGCTCTTCCCAAGCTTGCGGCATGCAACGTGCAGTTCCTGTTGTTGCCGAAGCGAACGTTGATATTTGCGCCAGCTTTAACCAAGATCCGAATACACTCTGAGTGGCCATTATCCGCTGCTATGGCAATAGGAGGGAGTCCATACTGGTTTCGAAGTTCCAACGAGGCTTTGTGGGCTGTCAACACTGTGATGCAATCAGCATGCCCCTTTTCAGCAGCATGCATCAATGCCGTCCACCCCAAATCATCAGTGTGATTGACGTCAGCTCCTGCCTCGAGCAGGACAGAAGTAATTTCTGCAAGGCCTTTGGACGCAGCCATACTCAAGGGAGCATACGACTGATAGCGGTCCACATTGATCGACGCACCACTCCTGGCTAGGGCTCGAATGCTGTCCACTTTGTCGTGCAACACAGCTAGTTGCAGTGCTGTTTGACCGTTGCCATCTCGCACAGATGCCAAGGCATGAGAGGGAGACAGGATACCAATGATCTCGCATGGCGCATATCTGACTGCCCAGTGCAAAGCAGTACGGCCGGCCGAATTCTGCACACTAGTATTCGCATTTCTGCGCACCAGAACATCCACAACATCGACCTTGCCAGCTTTGATTGCGTACATCAGTGGAGTGGCTCCTTCCCAGCGTTGCCGCTTCTTCGCAGTCTCATACGAGCTGTCCTTGGCCGGATCAAACACCCAATCTCTGCAGGTCGCGTCTACATTTGCGCCATTGCTGATGAGGGCTTCGGCGACAGCGGGAAAGCCTTGGTGAGAGGCGACGAAGAGTGGGGAGCACTCTGTGTGCAGCATGCTTGCATATGCCGTCGATGGTTGTCGCAAGTGTTCCAGCTCCTGCCATTTGATGACTCGAGTCATGTCTACGTCGACGCCATGATCCATGAGTACCTGAACGAGATCCACACTTCCTGTGAAGCAAGCAGCATGAAGCGAGGAGCCAAGCAGTCCGCCCGGGGCATTTGGTTTCGCTCTGGATTTGAGCAGAGTCTGAACGAGTGAAAGTCGCTCCTTCAGCACAGCAAGACATAGAGGTGTTCCGTAGGTCGGGCTGAATATATCCAGAATGGCGCCGTGCTGGATCAACAGCTCTGTGGTGTCCTGAAATCCACTGAGACAGGCATGGTGTAGTGGCGCAAGCCCGTCGTCGTCGAGTCGGTCACAGCTCGCTCCTCGCAGTAGGAGCAGTCGAGCTCGAGCAGTATGTCCATCAGCAACCGCTTCTATGAGGTTCTGGAATAGCTCGTCCGGGTCTATGGATGGCAGTCCTCCAGGAGCAACCGAGTATTGGTAATTGATGTCTCGAACTAGATCAGCAGTATTCACGATATTAGTATGTCAAACCTACTGTAATTGGTATTTATGACATCTCCATTATGTTGCCGCGCCTGATCGCGTGCGCTGATGCTTTCGTATTGTGCGATGCGAATGCTGTCCGACCGCTTCTGCAGCCGCGGAATCTCATCCATCTCGTCCCAATTGGGCGCTGCTGCGGTCATCGTAAGGAGAACTGACAAGCGGCGACGCCAGCATACTCATCCGAAGAGCATCATAAGACACTGCAGGACATTACGCCGCCATGTTGAGGGCCCAGAAGGGGCTGAATGGGGCTGAAGTGGTGTACACCACTGGCTCGCGATCCTTGCATTGGCTTGCAGGCGCCTGCATGAGGTGTCGGTGCGGCCTCATCGTAGCAGCAAGAACATATCAGAACCGCTCGTATACCGTCAAGAGTGCACGGCACTCGATGTCTTTCTTGCATGAGTGCCTTGTGGGAGCGAGAGTTGGCTCGCAAAAGTCGGGCCGAACGGCTTGGCGCCTGCTGCAAGCAGCAACGACTCTTTGTCCAGACGGACTTCACCTACCAACTTTCACATGCTTCCAATACATGTATCGACTTCATCATCAATGCTGCTAATTTATTGGAATGATTCCCGCTCACCAATTTGCAGAATATTTCAAGCGGCGTAGTCCGAGACACGCCTTGTCGATTCTAGCAGTCTATACAACGATGTCCACGCGCCTGAACTTCATCCCGGACGCCTCCAATCACCATCATGGATATTGCAGCGCAGAATACCCCATTATCGTCCTTGCGAGCAAGCAGAACTCCTTTCTAGCTGAAATTCTCTCCCTATGACATCGTTGGCGAGTGCAGGGATCTACTGTGTTCCGCGAAATGCTTGTCAGTCAGGGTACGTGACTTTCCGTACTTTCCTGCCTCGCTCGCAGCTTGAAGACGGCTACGACGAAGAGTACCACAAAAGCGCACGTCTAACTAACGCTTTAGAACGTAAGAAAGACTAGAACTTAAGTCCGAGGCCTCTCCCGTTGCTACTATTACCCTTTAGAAGCGATCTCGAGCCGTCGAAATTGCGCGAAGAGAATACCTGTTTAGCAGAAGGCCTTAGAATCCGGAAAATCGGCCGAGCCCTGACTGACAAGCATTTCGCGGTAGACAGTAAAGAGTTGCACATAAACCGTTGTCAGAAAGAAATTTCCAACCAATCGACGTCCAAACCCATTGAGGACATATTGTCCTCTGCTGAACGAATTGAGAGTTCTACCGGAGTACCTAAGGAAATCTGCGAGGAGCTAGACAACGCGTGCTTCGATTCAGGTGCCGGAGGGACCCTTCGACTCCACATTTCGGCCAAGCTTGGCCTCCATATGCTGCACCAAAATTTTCAGCCCCCATCAATCACTGAGCAAGCTGCAGCTTCTCTCTGACAACACCGGGTCGGTTAGCTCAGTTGGTTAGAGCGTGGTGCTAATATGAGTTCGTCTCATTGATACGCCAAGGGTTCGTCCTTTCACAACTGCATCACCATTCGGCCAAAAGCTAAAAATAAGCAGCCGTGGGTTCGACGTGAGTACTCTTGCAGTAATTGTGACCTCAATTCCATATACTAACATCCTTTCTAGCCCCATACTGACCAAGATCAATTCTTCTTTTTGACTTTCTTTTTGCACATGCAACCCTCTTTAGACCCATCTCCCAGACATCATTGTGGCTTCCTTTTGCTGGTCGTTCATAGAGAATATATCTTGACATGTCACTCTATTGGATTCATCGCAGTCCACCGATCGACCCTCGAGATCGACTCCCTTTTGGCCGACAGCTCTGCTCTGAATCAACAGCTGCCAACACTGCCTCCACTTCTTTAGACAAAGAACTCGAACGATCTGTGGAGGCACTTCATATCGATTCGAATACTACACAGCATGTTTGGTCGTCAGCCTCAACTCCCAATCTCCAAGTCTGATCTTTCCAAGAAATCTCTCGATGCGATTCAGGCGATGTCGGACATGCATCGATCGTCAACGAACCAACAATTGTTCAAGCTGTTGTATGTTCTCAGATCGGCAAAATGAAAAAGGATATAATCATGCAAAGTCGGATCAGAAGGCTAAATTGCAAAAGGTGGGACTTACTGAATCTTTTAGGACGAAGGAAAGGGCCTTGTCACGGACGGACAAGAGCATTGCTCATACACTACGACTACGACGTACGTCTTATATGCCACAGCGTATTGTCTTGGTGCTCTTGAAATCTGCACGCGAGTGCGAACCCAGCTCGTGCTGTGCGAGCACGCACATGTGATGTGTGCAAGTGAGTGAGTATGAGCCATCCTCACACAGAATCACGGACCAACTCGTCCTGCACCATCCAGCTGCACAAACCGACAAGAACTCCTATCAAGGGGCAGCTGACAACGCTCCTCAAGTGTTTGGCATGCAACTCATACTTGTTCCAGTATGAGCGAGTATGAGCCATCTAGCGTCTCACAGTGTGCACAGCCCCGGACGAAAGCCAACACGTCCGGCCAAGAACGGCACGCTACAGAACTGACGTTGAACACAGAGACCGGATACTCATAATCCTAGCATTCGAATCCGAACTAAAGTTCGCATGTCCACAACACTCATCAATGCCAGGGACCTGACCGAGCGTTGGACCACCGCAGCACAAACCCCCGGACGAGGTCACACAAGTCCGGCTGTACAGGCAGCACCTAAGCAACACCAAGCTTTGAGATTGAACAACAAATGCGTTGTCGTAACACTGCTTGTCGCACGGAGGAATCCAAGAAAGTCGACGTTTCGTGCGTTGGACAAATGACCGGACGAAACCGCATTCATCCGGCCAGATGCTTCGCAAAACTCAAAGATGAGAATCGGCCATCATGATATCCATACTATACATTTCTGATTCTCTGTCTGGTTCAGTGGTGCACGCTCGGGTGCCAACCATGCGAGTTATGCTATACTTTTACAAGTCCGCTCTGCCAATGGAAAACGCCGTGCTAACCGGATGATACTACGAGACGGCCGTTGAACAATCTGATGAAAACTTTCCATCACCCAATACGCCGAACCAAAAACTTTTGCCGCCATGCCCGCCAGTCGTTCGTGCGCCATCCAGTTTGTTTTCTCTCCAAACGCCTTCATGATCCTGACTGAATCAATTCAATGAGCCAAGATAGAACACCACTCCAGCAGGTCCTCGCTCGAACAATGTCGAAGAGCTCCTGCCTCAACCTCACTCTCTCTTTAGCCTCTCTTCTTCGGCGCCGACAAAGCCGCAAGTCTCGCCTGACTAATCGTGGTACTAGCCCTCTTCTTCACAGGACTCACACTCTTCGCACCCTTGGGCTTCACGCCCAAAGTCGTCCGCCGAGCAGCCGAAGCGGCCGTCTGTGCTATAGCGGATACCTTCGAAGCAGGCTTGGTGGTAGCCTTCGATGCCGGAGACCGAGGACCAGAAGGCTTCGCGCGCTTCGCTGGACGCTCGTCTTCCTCGATCTCAGGAAGAGCAGGCGTATTCTCCTTGTCGGATGTTATCTCAACATCAGAGTCCGCCTTGTCATTCTTCTTCGCAGGAGCAGCGCTATTCTCAAACTCAAATTTCCGCTTCTTGCTTCCCTGAGCAGGAGAGACGATAGCATCCTTTGCAGCAGCAGCAGATTGATTCTCAAACTCGAACTTGCGCTTCTTAGCGCCACTGGCTGGAGCAGGAGATGGGATCACATCTGCTGAGACGTAGCGAATGGTGGCAGGACGCTTGCTGCGAGCTGCAGAAGGCGGCGCGTTGGGGGACTGGCCAAAGACGATATCGTGGTCGCCTGCGCGGAAGGTGAAGTCCTGTGGGCCTGCCGTCTGCCGACGCTTCTGGGGTGATGGAGAAAGCGAGGGCATACGCTCGTGAGTTGGTGCGGCGAGTGGCAATTGCGGGTAAGCAGGCGTGCGAGACTCTGGCTCTGGCTCTGGAGCATCGACCATCTTAACGGTGCAGTCTCCATTGGGTGATGGATTCGGAGTCTTGGAGTCAGAGCTGGAGCCCTCACCACTACTGTGCAACTTCAGATCACGAGCTTTAGTGGATGAGGTGAAGTCAACATGCTTATGGCCCGGTGTCGTGCCAGGCGGTGGCGCCGGCAGATCCTTGTTCATATCCACTGCCTTCTTGCCCGGAGGTGTTGCCATGTGAGTGCCAGCAGCGACCTTGGCAGGGTCGTCAGAATACAAGCGTTGAGGTGATCGCAGGATGGATTTCATTGGAGACTGGCGGAGAAGGTTGAATCGATTGAGCAACTTGCTGGTAGTGCTCTTGTCTGGAGTGCCGTCGGCATTGATCACGCTTGCCATTGGCAGCTTCGATGGTGATCGCGAGAAGAATGGAAGTGCTGGGGCTTTCGACTTCTCCTGGAACGGATCTTCCTCGGCTGGCTTCGCGACAGATGTCTTCATTGGTGATCTGGAGAGGAAAGGCACCGGCTTCTCCTTAGGAGCTGCAGCCGCCTCTTCAGATTCACCAGCCTTCCGTGATGGAGCTTTTGCAGGTGATCGAGAGAGGAATGGAATCGGCTTCTCCTTAGGGGCCGCGTGCACTTCCCCTGAATCATCAGCTCTCTTCGATGCACCAGCTTTGACCGGTGAGCGAGCCAGAGACGGAGCCATCATCGAAGTTGTCTTCTCACCCTTCTCGACTTCATGCTTGTGGGTCAGCCCATGTGGCTTTGCGGGGAACAGTGAAGCCTTCGAAGGCGACTTTGACAACAAAGGAGTCGGAGCCTTTGGTTCGACCGCGAAGGCAACCTGCTTAGGTGGTGCAGTGGTCGGGAGCTTGGCTGGTGTGAATTGTGGAGCAGGGATTTTGCTGCCCTTTGTAGACTTCACGCTCGCAGCGCGTGCCAGAGAAGCTTGTGTAGGTGTTGTGAGAGCAGAGAAGTGAGGTGCACTCGGCTTTGACTGCAGCTGTCTCGGAGTTGCTGGCAGTGGCTTGTCGTCGTCGCTTGAATGTGGGCGATTAGCCGACACATCATCCGTCTCTGTTCGCTTGACGCGCTTGGTGGGAGACTTCTTCTCAGCATCAACAGCCTTGCTGAGGTCCATAGTAGAGGTCGTCCGCGGTAGTCCGCTGCCTTTGAAGGATGGCGTAGGCTTCGGGCCATCTCGCGAGGTTGGTCGTGAAGATGATGGAGTGCTTGACGCGTCTAATCCTGCCTTTGATGGGCTTCGCTTGAGAGACTTGGTCTCAGCTGTTTCCTTGCTCGAAGCACTAGCCTTCTGTGCTCTGAATGCACTCGCGTGACCGGCAATTGAATCCATCTTCTCAAACTCTTTCAAGTGTACCTGGCTGAACCTGCCCTTCGGCTTAGCGATCTTTCGTGCAGCCAAAACCTCGTTGATAGTTTGTGGGGCCTCTCCGTCTGCGATCATTTGTTCCCGAATGCGGGCAGCTTCCTCCCTCTTCTCATGCATGAGCTTCTTCGCCTCCGGACTAAGTTCAAGCGAGTGCTCGCGATGGAATGTGAATTGGTAGGATGGCGACTTGACATCGTCCTCAAGATTGCGTGATCGCGTTGGGGTGGCCTGCATGGCGGATGCCCGACCCTTTGCCTTTGGTGGTTCAGTGTGCGGCATGTTGGAGAAGCCAAGGTGGCGCGCCTCCTCTCGTGGCTTCGCAGTAGTCTGGTGGTGAAGCTGAGGGTGCATCTCCTCATCGGCGGGCTTGATCGGGGTGCCCTTGCTAGGAGTCTCCGCTGCTGGCCGTGAGAGGTTCTTGGGAATGGTTGGGTAGAGGTTCAGCATCGAGGGCGGCGACGCGGACTTCGGGAACGCGCCAGGCATTTCATCGTCTTCCTCAACCGACTTGAGCTTGGCTGGAACGGTTCGCGGGGTGCGAGCGCGAGTCGTAGGTGGATCGTGGGAGAGCGACACGCGCTTTGGTGTGCTCGAGTTGCGGGAGCTCAGGCGAGAGCTGCGCCGCGCCATTGTTGTGGTAGTATCCTTCTGTAGATTGCTGTAGTGGTAGTAGTGCAATCTTATGTCAAGGATGCGTCGCCTAAGACGTAGGCCGGTGCAAGATGCGGTCGGGAGGAGGACTGGACTGGCTTGTGCTGTTCTTGAAAATGACGTGTGGCTTGCTTGTTCGTGTTGACAAGAGTCAGCAAAGGCGGTCCGGTTGCCCACGGCAACTGAAGAACTGCTGGTCAGTGCACGACTCATTGAACACTCACTTGCATTCCCACATGCGCCGACAATCCGTCGAAAGTGCTCAAGGCGTATCGGTACTATCTGCATAAACCAGTCGCGGCTCCTGCCTACGCTGCGGCTGTTTACCTCGGCCGAATTTTGGTCTACAACACCATCAGCTTTGGACGTAACGGATCAAGAAACCTTTGAGATAGGGCACGAATGTCATGAGAGGAGGGAGGATGCTTTGGAGATCTGGAGTCTCTAGATTGGAAGAGTAGTTTACAAGCGTCCTGGCCCGTCTTGGGACTGGGCCTCGTGGACCTGAACTCCTCGCTGTATGCTTGGCTTTCTGTACATCTCATTCAACCCCTGCGCCGTGCTAGCATTCTTGCCTTCCTGCTGAAACCAGACCCACGTCCTTTCTACCAAACCCTACAAAGCGGCTGTCCGCCAATCTTCCTCTCCACACATTCCCTCGCCTCCATAACCCCACGATCCGTACTAATAGCCATAATCTCTCCCACCCTCGTGAGTGGCTTGACCTCTCCAGCTTGACTCCCTCTCACCAATCTTCCGACATCTCGACTGTTTAACCAAATTCTCTTGGTCGGCATGCTGATCATCCTCGCTTTTGACAAGACCGGTTTGCTCTCGAAGTACTTCAGTCCCAGCCATAATCTTCTTGACGCGCGATTTGCTTGTGTGACAATGCCTTCGGTTTCTAATTGATCTGGGTCTTGGTATTCTTCGACCGGCAGAGTGACGGATTGGTTTGTGACAGGGAGACCCATGGCTTGAACAGTGATGCCGTTGAGTCGGAGCTCGCGTTCGGTGAGGAAGGAGGCGTCTCCAGCGATGGTGTTCAGAGTATCGAGATCATATGATGTCGATTCAAGTTCGGAAGTAGAGAGGTCTCGGTATCTGTTGTAGATCGCTCTGTGGCTCTCAGCGAGGGAGGCAAGAATATCTTGCTCCACGCGCTCTCTCCGTATCTCTCTACTTTCGCCGTATGTTGCTTCTAGATCTTCTATTCTTCTCCGCCCATCGTCCTCCAGGATGAGTTCATCTTTTTGGCGCTGAAAGTCATCTTCCCTCTCTTCCGCCAGCATATTGATTCGCGCATTGGTGTTTGCGATAAATCTCGGTATTTGTGCTGCAAAGCCAAGCTTTCGCATCTCTTCTAATGTCCTCCTGCCATGCTCTTGTGCGAATGCTATTGACTCTGCGGGAAAGCCCAGCGACTGAAGTTGCTGAGGTGTGTACTGCTTCCTCACTACAAGCGCCAATGCTGCCTCTGGGGAGAAGCGATTCCGTCCTGCTGCGCCATGTGGGTAGTTCGTGATATGGTGGTTGTCGCGCGGTCCCTGGCCGAAGACTGATGCAGGAGGCGACGGACCTCCAAGCTTGACATGTGACAGGAAGCCTTGCTTCTGGAGGAGAAGGGCGAGTGAGAGGTGAAGTTTGGTATATGGTATTGATGTGAGGCCTAATCGCGCAAGAGAGGCGTTTTGGAGATGTGAGCAGACATTCGCAAGTTGAACGAGAGACATGGTCGAGATTTCGTGGCCTCGTGGGCCGGGTTCGCGTCGGACGCAGCAATCGTAGAGATGTCGTGCAGTGTATTCTGATACGGAGGTCCAGTCAATGGGTTTTCGAGTATCGAGATGCGCGAGTGGTGGATTGAGAGTTAATGTTCGACTTCCAATGCTTGCACTCTCGATGTCTTCTACCTACAGCATCGAATTCATTCACCTCCGTCTTTCCCCGCAGCCGAAACCGAAAGTTTAAACGACGCTCCTCGCTTCATCCTTCGATCTCGTCAGCTCATTGGCTGTGCAACCGCCCTCTCACATGCAGCTCAGGCTCAGCTGCAGGACGCGAGA
The DNA here is from genome assembly GCA_003666085.1 of Pseudocercospora crystallina. Taxonomy (NCBI): domain Eukaryota; kingdom Fungi; phylum Ascomycota; class Dothideomycetes; order Mycosphaerellales; family Mycosphaerellaceae; genus Pseudocercospora; species Pseudocercospora crystallina. Next base: position 142,628 of record QQNG01000279.1, read on the forward strand.
GGCGCGATCCCACAAGGCGAGACAAGGCCATGGCTGACAGTGATAGAAACAGCTCATGCTCGCTCTTGTCCTCCAGGAACTCTTCTTCAGAGCCTTCGCGCTGCTGGCTACCGTCGCGATTGCCCATACTGTGACATCTGCCTACATCGAAGCTCTCGTAGACGCTGCTCGGGCATATCTGACTGTGGTGGATCTACTGTACGGCCAGGAACGGCTGCCTCTGCGAGTGTAAGCTGTTGAAGATGCCTGCTGGACCAGGGGAACAGCAGTTGACAACACTGTGAGAGCTGTCTCGCCGAGAACCTTACGAACAACCACTGACGCTGACGCAGCTTTGCCGATGTACATTACTACTTCAGTGATCCCCATTCGAAACCGAGTCACCACCGCTTCGACAAGGGCAGCTATATCTACTTGTTCTACAATGCCAACAATTATCAAACGAAGCTGGAAGTTGCCAATTATGCTGGCACGCCAGAACAAGATGCGTTCTACGGTTACATGCATGCAGTGAACGTCAGATACAATTACCAGCAACCGAACCTCTTCACACTTCTGATCAATACTGGAGTTGTGCAAGAGCAGCAGACATGGCATCTCCCCAGCTACGACACGAGAAACGAGCAAAAGTACATGTTCAAGATTCATGCTATCGATATGTATCTGTGGACGGAGAAAGATGCTACAACGTTGATGGGACACCTGAGAAGCGTGCTCAGCCATGACAGACTTGATATCAAGAACGCACCTGCTGGTCAGGTCCACCCTGAGCACCGAGATTCCATGAGCCCAGTTGTTCAGCAGTTGGAGAAGACCGCGATCGGGTCGAATTTCCCTCCACGAACGGCGAGCACACTGTCAGCGCAATCATTTCCAGGACCGCCAACCCCGTCATCAGCAGGCGGCTCGCCACACGTCGTTTCGGTCGCGCCAATGACGTACAATCCAGCGGCGCCTGCAGCTCCAGAACCTGTCAGCTATCGAGAGAAGACGCCACCTCCGCCTGATGATGGGAGTGGTACTGGTCTAAAGGCCGCACAGAAGTACGAGAGTGTTCCTCAGCACACCCAATTCGCTCCAGGTCCTGGGATATACAACAATTCTGCTCAGACCACGCCGCAACACGCTTACTTCGGCGGGCCTCCACAACAGGCTACTGGAGGGGCTCCACTCAGTGTCCAGAGAACGCACTCTGGAAGCATACCTCCACCGCCAGCGGCATCCCCGCCCTCGCATAATGCAACGCCAACACCATCCTTCGGCCCCATGGCAAGCAGCACGATAGGACCCGCATCACCACCTCCGACCCAAACATCCTTCAACAACCGCCAATCCTCCTACGGTCCCGGACCGACCCAATTTGCATCCTACAATCCGCAATCCCAATACGCCAACTATCCCGGCTCCCCAGGTTTCGGCCAACAACTTCCTCCAACTCCCTCAGCACCGCCAGCCTATTCCGGCCACACCCCTCTCACCTCTCCCACAACCTCAAGCATGCCTCCTCCACCACCCGGCGGTCCGCAGTCTCAACACCAACATCACCATCAAGCCCCAGTCGGCGGCTACTCCAACTACAACTACAGCGCAGCGCAATCCGCCCCTGAGCAAAACCAGTATGGCGCGTACACAGGCGATGTGCACAGCCAAGCCTATAGACCTACAGAAGCTGAGGCGAACTCGCACGGGCACGGGCATAAGAAACTGCAGAGAGCAGCGACTTCACAGGATGGGGCTAGTACGAAGAGTGGAAATAGTGCGCTGCAAGAGAGGGTAGGCAAAGTGGAGGGGAAGGTTGGGAAATTTTTCAGTAAGTTGGATAAGTTGTATTAGAGGGTAAGAAACGGGGAGGGAAGGGAAAAGGAGAGGAGTGGGTAGTGTAATGATGAATGTGACGATGAAATGAAGACAGCTTGTGGTATGATACATGCTCTCCCGCTGATCTGACTTGATATGTCCAACCAAAAGAAACGCCGCGCTCTGCTTTCTTGCTTGACATGCACGCTCAAACTCAGGAATGGCTTTTGGAAGCCGCAGTTACAGGACCAGTTGCCCGGGATTCTTCTCCAGTACAATCTTCATCCGTTCGAGATATTCAGTCGCCCGCCTCTCCTCTCCCTCTCCCGCGACAACTGAAAACACATTCTCGCCCGCAGATATCCCTGGTGCCGGGGCAACAGGTCTCGCAACCTTCTTCGTCTGCTTCGGTGCGAGTAGGTCGAATATATCTGGTCTCTTGGGCGGCTTCGCCGCGACGAGAGAAGGTGTGCTAAGACCAGTAATATTCGGGAAGTAATTGCCTCTGCTTGATGTAGCGACTTGATCGAGGCCGAGGATTGAATTGAAGAGTTCGTCCGCGGTGGGTTTGCGGTTCTTGTTGAGAGGGAGGTCTTCGTTCGCGAGCTCGGATGCACGAACGATGAATGTTGAGAGAGGGAGATGGATGCCCAGGGTCTCGTTGACTCGCTTCTGGGTTGCGATGACTTGAGATAGGGAAATTGGGATTGCGATCTCGGTTTCTTGGGGTGGAGGTGGTTGTGAGGGTTCTTCTGCAGGCTTGACTTCGGGCTTGGCTTCGGCTTTCTTTGCGAGTTGGATGTTGGAGAGGTCCAAATGGGAGAGCTTTTCGAGGCGCTTGGAGGATTGCGATGGGTAGTCTTTGGAGATTTTGCCCAGGTATGCGAGGACGTCTCCCTTCAGTAGTCGGCCTTGGGGTCCGGTGGCTGGTATTTGCTCTGCGTCCTCAGCTGACATGCCGTTTTGATGCAGCATTGTCTCGACGGATGGGTATAATGGGTATTTCTTATTCGCAGGCGCGCCAATTTGCTTGCCCTCCTGCTGCCCTGCTTGTGCCTTCTCTGCCGTTTGCGAAGCCTCCTCTTCCTTGGGCTCAGGCTTGCTCTCCTTCTTTGGCGCAGGCTTCTCTTCCTTGGCCTCCTTCTTGGGCTGTGACTTGTTCTCCTCCGCAGGAACCTCCAAGCTCGAGACATCGTCTCCGGGCTCAGCTGTCACAGCTATCCGCTCGCCAACCTGCACACCCTTGCTCCCATCGCCCTTGGTGATCTTGAAAAGGATACCATCATCCTGTGCCTCCACATCCATGGTCGCCTTATCGGTCTCGATCTCGAGCAGGACGTCTCCGGCAGAGAATGAGTCTCCCTCTTTGATGCGCCAGGATGCGATGTTTCCTTCGGTCATGGTGGGGGAGAGAGCGGGCATGGCATAGTTCTGGGCAGCAGCGTCGCTCTGGGAGACATGAAAGCCTGTCACATGTCAGTATTGCTCCAGCTTGTGCGACTTTTTCCTCCGAATGTATGTACCTCTTCGCGCAACGGTCCGTGGAGCATATCTGCTGGCCAAGCGGGCTGAAAGCCTGGCTGTGTTGGCGACTCCCGCCATTGCTGCTACTGTTTTTCGCAATGCCAAGTCCTTCCAAAATATCGTCTTAAGCAGCAATGGCACGCCGAAGGAGTTGTAGGGAGTGCGAGGGCGGCGGCAAAGAAGTGAGAGAAGGTGTGAGCTATTGTTGGGATTGAGATTGAAGAAGTCCGAACAACGGCCCGAAACGCTTCACCTCCGGAATCTCCCATGCATCCACTCAATCCTTCCACAACATCCATCAAGGACAACATCAAGTTGGCAGCCGGTCTGCATCGATACGTTGACACGGCCACTATGGCGAGCGCCGTACGATTACTGCTAAGGCTTCCTCCCGCCGTCAGACAACAAGTCCTCACTCAGGAAAGATGCAGTCTACCACTCAGGCCACTGCAAAATGTCCTGAAAGAAAACCATCAAACCCGATCCTTCAGTGTCACAAGTGCACTACCCAAAAACAAGCAAGTGGTCTTCAAAAATGCACTCCCACAATCTCGCGTGCCTCAGGACCGCAAAGCTCCATCAGCGAACAAACTCCAACCATCTGGCCCTTCTCCCTCAAAGGGCGCTCCATCAGCCGCTCCATCTCTGTCGCCTGTCAATCCAGCAACATCACCCAAACCCGCACCACGACCCTCCTACGCCGACTGGATGAGCTCACGTTTCCCACATGCGAATGAGGTCCTCATCTACGTCGGCCCATCCGACCATGGACCCTTCTATTACGTCTCCTACGCGATTGGAATCTTCCTCATTATCGGCGGAGTTTCCTATGCGCAAATGTTTCTCAAAAACCCACCGGAAGAAGAAGGGAAGCCCAGTCTCGTAATTCCATGGTATCTCAAGACTTTGGGGGCGATTTCGACTGTAATTGTCGTGGCGTTCGGGACAACGTTTATCCTTGCGCCGGTCAATTTGATCAGATCCATTACGGCGGTGAGGGCAGCGGAAGGAGAAGCTGTGCCTTGGTTCTTGAGGTTGCAGGTTAAGAGGAAATTGCCGTTCTTGAAGCCGGATATCCTGGAGACTGAACCGAAGAAGATCTTCCTCGACAGGAACGTTCCTGGGGCTGTCTCCGACTTGCGCTTCCACAACTACCCAATAAAAGACTATCAGAGCTTCAGCGAGCGATACTACGCTGGTGAGCTGGTACAGAAGGAGGGGAGTGCGTTGTCAAGAATCAGTCGCTCCATGGTTGACATCTGGCCAGGCATTGTGAAGAATGTGAGGAGGATGTTTCTGAGAGATCAGATGGCGTACCTTCGAGTCCAAGGGAATGGGAACTTCAAGCTTGATTTGCAGGGGTGTCGTCTTTTGGAGGGAGGTAAGGTGTTGGAGAAGATGTCGCAGGAAGATCTTAGAGATCAGACGGGTATTGGTGGGTGGATCAAGACTTTGATCCGCAGCTAGCAAGTTGCGACATCGATTCGTCCTTAGAACAACGTTTTGTATAGTATACCTGTAAATATTCTTCTGTGCAGAGACATGACCCATCACTCACTCATCCAAGCTTCTTGCTCGTTCTTCCCCAAGATGCCATGTGAAGATTGCGTCAGCTCCCGTACGGGCCGTTTCGAAACCCTGAAATGCGGATCTCGAAGTCGACCCATCCTTCGATGAATCTCCTGTCCATCAACTGACCTTGCAACCATGCCCAAACAACCCAGCGACCTCGAAATGAAGTGAAATCAACGAATGTAATGAGGACGTAGCCCGAACAAACCAACAATCCCGCCCGATCAAAACGCATCCAAGATGGCAAATCAACAATCCTCATCCTCCTCCAGCTACCGAACAGCCCTCGAAGTAGCGGTCATATCCCTAATCATCTACGTCCTCCTCGGAACACCAGGCCTCTCCTCATCCTCAACCTCCACCAATTCAAAACAAGACTCAACATCAGACATCCAAGACCCATCAAAATCCCTCGCCAAACCCGAAAACCTCGTCTACCCATCCAAAAACCTCGCCTGCCCACTTCACGCCTACAAAACTCATATTTACAGCACGAGGCCGCTTGTCGTCTACGTCGATGGATTTTTGAGCGACGAGGAGAGTCAGCATTTGATTGCGTTGAGCCATTCCAACTGGAAAATCTCCACAATCGTCAACGCCGGCCGTGAATCAGTCGACAACAGCGTCAGGAAGTCCGAGAAAGCCGCCATCGAAAGAGATCAAACGGTTCAGTGTATCGAGGCTCGGGCGCTCGAATTCCAAGGCTGGCCGGATCAGACCTTCATCGAGAGACTTTGGACGCAGAGGTATAATATTTCTGGCCATTACTCAATGCACTACGATTGGGCGTCTAGCACGAGGACGTCACGGAGAGTCAGCTCATTTATGGTCTACCTGCAATCCACCTGCGTCGGAGGAGGGACGTATTTCCCTCGTCTCCCCTCGCCCAAGGACGAGCGGTGGTGTGAGTTTGTTGAATGCCTCACACCAGGGGAAGGGGACGCCGCCAAAGGGGCAGAAGGAGTAACTTTCAGGCCTAAGAAAGGCAGCGCGGTATTCTGGATGAATTTCGACGATGAAGGGAGGGGACATAAAGAGACGATTCATGCGGGGATGCCAGTGACGGAAGGGCAGAAGATTGGGTTGAATATTTGGAGTTGGTATCAGGCTGGGCATAGGGTGCCCGAGGAGGGGGGTGGAGTGGAGGAGTGAATGGAGAGGGAGGGAGGGGACGTGGGAGGGCGTAGGAGTATGAGGATAAGATAGAGCCAATGCGGACATTGAAATTGAACGTCCGTCCAACTTGTAGAAGCCATGAGGCTGGTGCAGGATAAGTTTGTTTTTACCTAGACGGATAGTATGTTTTCAATCAGAAGAAGCACCGGTGGCGAGTGAGAGTATGAAGAAGAACAACAGCAAAACGTTCAATGCTCGTAGTCATCGAAGTTCTAGACCAATGTATTCCGCGTGGCAGCACATTCCCATATATTGATCGTTTCAAAATCCCGATATGCCTCAGATCGAGACTCGGGAGATTGAACGGTACATATTATCGTCGATGCGCGCGTGTGCTCGAACACGTACAGAACAATTGGTGAGACGTGCAAAAGGCAGCAATATTGCATTCAATCACAGTACCATTGTCTCAATCAAAGTATCGAATGCTCATCTGTCAACAGTCGTCTGGAAGCCAGGTACTATCCTGGGACAGGATCGTGATCAGTTCGGCAGCAAGAGTGCGCGCATATGTCGGCTCGGGTGGCAGCATGATTGACTGCTGTTGTGGGGAACTCAAGCGATGCGGCATTGATGAAGCTGGTCGCTGGCTGGCAGACGACCCTCTCCCAGTGCTAAGGGTCATAATCTGCGATGCATGAATAGTGCCCTGCAATGCTCTGCTTTCCGCCTTGGCCCGCAGGGCATTTATGCAGACATTCGCAGCTGATCTTACGCGTCCGTAGCGGCGTATTCGTTCTGCGTCCTCCGTATTGTTGTATCAGCGCAAGGTCCATAGTGATCAAGCTGACCACAGCCATCATCCACGCAACTCTTCGTTCTTCCTTCGCCGGAGTATTACATCCCCTTACCGGTCTTCCGAGTGACCATGACATCACTTCCGAAGGAGAGACGAATGCAAGGATATGGGGTGCTGTTGCAGAGAAACAACCATGATCCTTCCCGCTTGCTTGCTGTTCGTCTGTTCGCATAGCGATACCGATGATACCTAGTCAAGGCTATAAGCACTTTATCAGGAAGGCCGACATTCGGGTGCTAGGGATTGACAGCAACCTGGAGAACGTGTTGGTACATTTTGAGCTCGTGTGAGCGTACAGCCGCGTTGAGTGCCGTACATCCAGACTTGTTTGAGCTCGTGTGCGGTCTTGAAAGCTCATCAGGCTGAGCTGTGATGTCTGCATGAAGACTACTGTCCACACCGGTCGGATTGCCCGATTGTGCTTCGAAGAACGCAGTCTGTCCCTCTCAAGGCGTTCGTGAAACGACTGCACGCGCTGTGCGCACGCTGTCACAGATCCACTGTTACAGACAGCTGTGACCTCTGACGCAGGATGGACAGGCCAGCTCGCCAGCGCCATGCGACAACGGCGGCAGCTTCTCGCGCGGCATTTTCTGTAACAATTCTGGGGTGCAGTTGCTTGTGTGGAGATTCCTGGCTACATGGCAGTTCTGAAGTGCTAGTCCGAGAGACGGTAGCTGCACCTTTGAGAGCGGTCCCGAAGCCAAACGACGGTCGAGCGGACCAACACCTGCAGGCTGAAGCAGAAAAAGTGTTCCCGCGAATGGTTCGAGCAGAGCTTGGCCTTGCTTGAACGAGCAGTTCGAACGGTAGCGAAACATGGGTTTCGGATGCCGCAGAGCGGTGAAAAACTCAATCTGGGAGGGTGACGGAATCCAATCTTGTCAGAGAGAAAGAGCATCACATGGCACGACTTCGAAAAGGGTTCGCGAAGAAGTTTGCAAGCATCCAGTTCGCAGGGGAGCTCTTCTGGCCGGGAGCTCTTGAGCTGTAATTGTCAGTTTCAGCCATTTGGGAACTCATTGGCGAAGGACGGCAGCGATCGGAATGTCTGTGTGTTGTGCTGCAATCGGTGATGGTGTCGGCCAGTCTGGGAGTTCCTTTTTGCTGACGGACGTGGAGAGTGGCTGACATTCCAGAGCAGTCCGAGAGGTTCGCTACCTCCTAGGATTTCTGCCGAAGACTCGCTTTCCGGCTTATTTTACGATCAAGCACTCGCATCTCCAGACCTCCGGAGTAGCAGGATGCGATGGTACCAAAATACCTTTGGAGGCATGCTGCTCTCGAGGATCGCTCCGTGATACTGTTGTGCTCCTCGTCGCGCTGCAGCTTGCAAGTCGGGTTCATTGCTTCGCATAAGAGCTTGACACGCGCGCGTGGGGAGAGTAGTAGGTACGCGAGGAGTGTACAAGTATGTGGTACCACATACTCAGAGGGGGGCTTCCTGTGGTGAGCAGCAGGAAGTCACGCTCTCACCGACCGATTGGCGGGCTCCTGCCTTCACCTACGATTTGCCTGCCGCGGACAAGTGGATTGACGCTGGGATTGACAAACACACATGCACGCATTGCCGGTACCACCATTCGGGGGTCGTGGTCAAGGTAAGTCGGGCCTTCACTGGCGGAGCGGAGATGCGAGGAGTCGCGACTGATCATCAATCACGAATGCTGTCGTTCCAAGTGGCAGCACCAGCGAGGTTGTTGCAGTGATCAGGAGCGTTGGGATCAGTTGAGTGCTTCGAAGACCATGGGCCTGAGGCAGAACGGTGGTTGTCTGGCTAGCAAGTGGTTCAGTTGGAGCCGAAACAACAAATGCAACGCCGCAAATGCAGGTGAAGCTGTAGCGCAAGTCGAAAAATCGCGCATGCGGGCCCGTGGTGCTGTGTGCTGGAAGGGCTTTGCTTGCTGGGGCGCGATAACGAAAGAGGAAGATTTCTTGAGAGCACTATACCGATGGTAGATTTTTAAGGGGGGGACATGGCTGAGGCCGATTACGAAGGTACCCGAGGTGGCGTTCCGTCGGAAGGTTGCAGCAAAATTCTGATGACGTCGGTGCCATTCACGCCCGAGTCTTGGAAATCAAGTGTCTCGCTCACACAAGTCACAACGAAGAAACTGGAGGAACGATTTGACCGGTGCCCTTGTGACGCTCCAGAATCACACCAGCAGACTGCATTTTCCACCTGCTGTGCGGCGCATGTGCGTCGAAATTGAGCCCGAGTGAGTGACCGAGACGGTGCCGCAAAATGAAATGCCACCAAGACTTGTCCGTAAATAGACTAAGGCCGTTTTCCACTCGGCCAGCGCTTACCGTGCTTTCGCTCTGTGTGCCCTCCTCGAGTCTTCCCTCTCCAGTTCTTCTGAAGCTGCCCTCACTCAACTCTGAGCAGCCTTGCGCGGACACTCCCACACCCGCACGCAGCATTCTCAAACTTCGATCCGACACGCGTGTCGGTGCAATTGCAATCACAGGCGCAGGGCAGCGTTTCGTCACGTCTGGCAGCTTCGACGCTGCTCAATCAGCGCGGTATCGGTGAAGGGCCAGCGAGTGCCTCCGCCCTCTGCTTCGCCACGTCCGGCCAAGACACGAGAACCCTTCACACCCGTCAGTCTCATCAGCCTTGCCGGTAATAATCCTCGCACGCTGACCAAGTTACAAGTCTACTCTACCTGTCCAGCATCACCGCCTGCGATCCTGCTCTAAACAAGGACCTTGTCCTGAGCGACCCTCTCGCACTCTCCACTCACACCCAGTTCATCATGATCGCCCAAACATTATAGCACAGGCGGCCCATTTGGGTCAACTTTTTCCACGCGCCTTTGCGCCTTGGACTACACGTCGACACTACCTCTTCACTACTCTACCCGTGTAATCGACGATTGTTACGACACGACACTTTCGAACGACCTGTACACTGATCCACCTGTACTACTTGACACTTACGACCATCGACGATATGGATACCCGCAACACCTCCCAACCATCGATACCGACCGCGACTGCCGGTATGGACCATTCAGAAGAGCTTCTTGCAGAAGTCGACGAGCCACCCGACGAACGAAAGCGCCAGCCTACCACGTGGGCCCCGCCGAAATTGCAGCCGCACGCTTCTTTCAATAAAGCCGACCCACGCATGTACCAACGCAGGGAGTCTTTGTTGACCCGGCAATTGCATTCCGAAGCCGAACAAACGGATGAGGAGGAGAGTAACGCTGTGCCCTCCCGCGCACTTTCCACACAATCAACATGGAGCAATCCAAGCGTCGCGTCGACCGCCGAACTCACCAGTGACGATGGTCACAGCGTGGCCAGCCCAGCTATCTCGCCACCCCTTCCGCCGACCACCATCACATCTACGATACCGATCACCGAGAAGCCGTTGACCAAGGAGCCTCAGATACTGGAACAAAGCGACAAGCTGGCGGAGACTAGCTCGGAGAAGTCTGTCGAGGCGGGGCTTGGTAGGAAGCGATGTATCAGCTTCGCTTGCGGCAACAAAGACAAGAAGCCACCCACCTCACAGCCAAAACAGCCTGAGCCGAAGCCACAGGTCGCGCCAACACCAGCGTCACCGCCGAAGCGCAAATGTGCTCTCACATTCGTGTGCCCGACGAGGGCTACCGTCGAAAGCCGGCCTACGTTGGAGCGCATGTCTTCAAGCAAGCGTCTCACCAGTCCACCGCCGCCCGAGCGTCGACCATCGAAGGTCGACCTCAAGGGTCACCGTGGCTCAGACAGCACTGTCACTCATGCATCGCCAAAGAGTGTTCGCAAGAGTCCTCCTATCGTCACCACTGTTGCAACTCCAACGGCAGCCACCAACAGTTCACTACCCCGACGAAAAATGTCAAACGATTCAGACGCCAGCACCGAGGCCCTTCGATTCCACGAGTTCGCCTCTAGCGACGACGAACCCGAAGCATGGGTTCAGGAGTCTGGCTGCCACCGAAGCCGCTTGACCGTCAGTGACACACTGAAAAAGGAGAACATCATTCGCAAGGCGTGCGAAGAGGTTGAAGAGGAAGTCGTTGAGGAGGAGGAGGAAGCGGAAGAAGAGGACGAAGACGAAGATGAAGCTGAGGCGGATGAGGATGAAGCCGACGAGGATGAGGACGACGACATCGAAGGCGGAGAAGAGTCCGACGATGGCTTCCGCACCGACGACGAGGAAGGCTTTGCAGAGTCTGACTCCGAAGGTGAAGACAGCGACGAGGAGTGGTGGAGACCTGGCGGATACTCCACAGCTGCTACTTCCATTGACCATCTGGACTTGCTCAAGGACGCCAAACATGTTACCAGCGCGCCGTCATCCTCTGTGGGATCCGCCAGCTCTAGCCACATTTCGCCTAGAACTCTCCTGAACAAAGCTCGCAACAGGACTCGGGCAGGTGCAGTACCGATTCAAGCACGTTCCGAGCCAGTCGACCTTCCCGACTCTACCGACTTTGTTTGTGGCACTCTCGACGAGGACCGCCCAATGGAGCAGGCTTTCATCAACCACAGGAAGCAGCTCGAGGCCGCTAAACACAAGGCTCGTCCGCAAGACATTGACCCGACCTTCCCGACCTCAGACCCAGAGATGGACGAGGAGGATGACGAGGACCTTGAGGATCCGGAAGAGAGTGAGCAAGAGAACCTGATGCACGGCGATTTTGAAGAGCTGGATGGCGACAACACCCTGCGTCGCCAATCATCCAAGCGTGGACGGAGCTCCAGCAATCTGCATCGCTCTCCTCCGCCGCCAATTCGTCATCGCTCTCCGGCTCCGGCCGCTTTAAAACGAGTCTCTACTGCGCGATCTCCTCCACCGATGGCAAGACGTGGCACTGCTCGCTCTCCACCGCCAGCACCATCCAGGCGCGGCACTGCACGCTCTCCGCCACCACGCAAGCTCTTCGGTCATTCTCCAAAGCGGAATCTTTCGCCAGCACCAAATGGCCGCATGACTTCTCCGCCAAACACTCGACGTGCTTCACCCTCTGCCAAGGGAGCGGCGCTCAACGTTCCGAATGTTCTCGCTGGCCGACCTGTTCTGACTCGACCTTCCTCACTTCCGCGCGGTGGCGGCTTTACCCTAGGCAGATTCAATGGCTTCCACAATAGGGATCGCGATGACTCTCAAGCCGATGCCACCAGCGGGGATCTCCATAAGCGAGGAGCCATCGACATCTACAAGGGGCTCGAAAAGAAGCGTCAACGCCGGAACGAGAAACTCTGGCAGAAGGCTTGCGCTAAGGCTGCTGCCAAAGGTGACAAGACCTACAAGGTCAAGCCAGGCAAAGGAGCTGAGAAGATGCGTGAACTCGGTCTCGAACTCCAGCGCTACCGTGGCAAAGGTGAGCACATACTCTCCATGTGAGCCTGCCACACCTGACAACAACACCACTACTACAACAACTTTCCTATACCTTGCTTTCTGTGCAAGCTTGAGCACAGCGCCGCCGGCTCCGATCCGGCACTCTAACGGACCTACGTGGAAAGTCTGCTCAGAGTTAGAAGCAGACTTCTAGAGACGAAGGGTTCGTCTGGTCGCTGCGCTCGCTACGATGATTATCACATTTTGACTACTACTACTTTTACTCTATTGGCATGGGCGAGCATGGCGTTTTTACTACTACTACTTTGCATTTGGAGCACTATACCACCACCAGCGGATGAGGCAAGCAATGCATTTCGGAAAGGCATGAGCAGAGAGACAGTGGATCGACCACAGTTGATGAACTAGCTGTGCTCTCATGACGAGATTCATGATGAAGTGGTTTCTTCTTTTTGGATTGTACATATTTCGATTAGTATTGGGACCCACAAGTAGGGTATCCTTTACTGAGACTGAATGATATATGAATATTGGAGAGGTCTGACCTCCCTTCAACTACCAACATCTTAACCACTGTTGTTATATCGTCACCATCCGACATCGCTCGTATCTTTTTCCCCTCGTTCTACTTGCCTATGTACTTGTCCACTCGTGCGTCCGCGGAGAATGTCACTGTTTGACTTGGGTTGACTTGGCTCTTGGCGGTGTGTGAGTTGTCACACGCTGGATCCTGGTATGATGATGGCATAAACGTCGTCATGTATACTGGGGCTGTTTGACTCAAGGTGATGTATCTCGCATTGACGATTGGTGATAGGAGAGGAGGAGGGACATGTGGCAGTGCGAGACGCGTACGTTTGGAGATAGTGAGTAAGGAAGGGTTGGGAAATAATGCAGGATGAGGGAGGGATGGTGGATGGGTGTTGTTATCAACGATGTCGGGTATACTACGGGAGTTGGGAGGTGGGATGTGTTGGCGATGGCTAACTAAGTCTGCTAGATATGCGGCTACAGAAGAGCGTTGCAGAAGTGCTACGAAGAGTCCCGTAATTGATGGGCTCAGCAAGGTCTTCGGTAGTCTGATCTCCTTTGACTACCGTCCATCGCAATCGAGATCCTCCTTATTGTCGAGTCGAGTCCTTCCAATTTTGCCAACCCCAGAATACACATCGAGAAGCGATTCAATGATATGAGTCCCACTCGTAGACTCATTCGTTGACTTGAGTTGTAGAGCAGATTGTTAACATCGTATTGTAATCGTAATGCCGAGTTTGTAGAGACGTTACTGGACTTTCTAGATAACTAACCTTCTCCGAGCATGTAGTCGTCGAAAAGCCAGCTCATATCTCATATCTCACGTCTTTCGTCTTCTTCAGTTTACGACCCCTCCAGATACCAGTGAGGTACTAGTATGCTGATGGGGCGGAGGACCGCCGCTGTATGATCGCGTACAAGCTGCTCTTGTTGAGAGAAAAGAAGAAGATGAGGTTGTCGAGAGGGATGACGAAGAATATATAATACGGACGCCCTCGGATATCCTCGGAAGGGAATTGTTTGCTGTGCCTGGTCATTAGGTGTTATTTGCTGTCACGAGTCAGAAGGCGGTTGCATGTGAACAGATCAGGCGGATGGGAAGATGGTCATAGGTATACTCGGCTGGACGAAGTGTTGAAGAGGAGGATATGTATAGGTATGTGGATTGACGAATCGTGTTCAACCAGATGGAGTGGCGGAAAAGCAGTCCATGCGTACCTAGGATGATCTCGGAAGTATCAGGTCGTGAAGTTGGTAGCACTGTCTTACCGATCTTCAGAGATGTGTGCCTCTCCGTGTAAATCTGAAGCTCTATGCCTAGGCCATCCCAAGCGGTGACATTGCTCAGGTGTCGGTAGAAGCAGAGCCCGAAGCTCAAGTGCAGCTGTGCGACTATGGTGTCAGTCCAGGGTCGCATACTGTCTCATTGCTTGAGATTTGTCGCCTTAGATAAAGCCAGATCGAGCATTCGGGTGTAGCGGGTTCTCAGTAGAGGAATTGCTCTCTGACTTGCTGCGGCTATAGACAGCGGTGCCGGTGTAGAGCAAGTGGTCATAGGGCCGAAAAGACCACTGTCGAAGTTGACTTGTCATACCCATTCCTTGGAAGACAAGACGTGAGCAACGAGCTTCTCTCATTTGGCGCAATCTCTTCAGGCTTGCATCTGGAGCGGGACGGCATATTTTGGAGTGAGGGGCATATCGGCTTCGATGCACGCTATTCTTGGGCCATCATGTTGCTGGCGACACTTCTTCCGAGAAGCTTTCGAGTATCTCGTCCAGACGGGAGTCTTGATGATCGCTGCATTTCGTTATGTGCCGTGTTTTACTACTTGTTGGCATATGATGATCAGGAGTGCCGCTCCATAGATTGCGTGGCATCGATAGCCCCAAAGGGTCTAATGAAGTGGCTGGCTTGGGCGTACCTTTGACTTCTGTCTTTCGAATGCCTTCACGAACGGCCGATCTGGGCGTCCGCCGTCTTCAACGTATGTACCAATTGAGAAATTGGTCACGATGGTATGATCAAGACAATCATCTCAGACTGCATCGCTGTTGTATCGTTCGTGAAGCAAAGTCTGGGGATGCTCTTCCAACGTCCTGCAGCTCGCAAAGGTACCGAGAGACTTCCTCTCGGCATCCGATCTCCAAGCTTTCGGCGCACGTGTCGGATGGGATCGGTGGTCATGGCCGCGGAGCCTCAGGATGACATTCTCTTGCAGCAGCAGAATACCAATAGCGCCACTCGAGCATGTCTGCCGTAGCCCGGATCAGCAAAAATACATGCTGCAAGCCATCGACGTTCGACTCCAGGTTTTGGCACGAATAACAAACCAGTCAACAGCTCGCGTAGAGCTCTGAACTCGTGTTCGGAACTGGTTCTGAACCCGTAGCTGCCATGTTTCAGGTGGAGGGGTGTTACTCGGAGTTCTCTCCTCCACACACCACGCTGTCATGAAGAGCCGTATTCAGATAGCCAAGCGCAGACAGTAGAAGCCGTTGGTCTTGGTATCGACGAGTTTGTTAGAAAAGGTGAGAGTTGTATGCGAGCACTTTATGCATGCCCGCGGAACAGGTGTTCCTGCAGAAGGACATGTTACGCGGCCTTTCGATCTCTGGGTGAAGAAAGGTTGCACGGCGCTTGAGGTGGAGGTCTTGGTGTTGACAAAAAGGAAGACCAGGTTGTACAAGCTGCGAGCTCTTCGGTAGAGATGCAGCGAACGTGTACCTATGTATCGGTGTGGAAGGATACCATGTCCGGCGCTTGGGAGGATTACGATCCGAACGAGAAGTTGGAACGGCAGACAGGGTATGGTGGTAGCGACTGTTGAGGAAATTGCTGCGCTCTTCCCTTTTCTTCACAAGATTCATCGTCAAACGCACAATAAATACTCAAACATACATGTGCTGTCACGAATGATGAATGGTTGTGGCAGGTTCGGTGTGCGTGAAGAAGTCAGTGGTCATCGATAAGAGCAAGATCTAAGATGTTGCATAAAGTTTGCTCGTGCATGCATTGGAATCCCACAACCTTGGCCGCAAGACGGGGACCAGCATTCCTCGAGCTGCTCATACAAGACGCATTGCCGTGCACGAACGATCATTTTCTTGATTCCGTTTGTTGATATTGGTCTGATCAATTGAGTCACTCACTCACCAAGTGGATACAGTCGAAGTTGGGCGGCAAGCGCAGAGAAGTGAATTGTTCTTGCTGGCTCGGACGTGTCGGCATCACTAGCGAAGCCCACCCCCAGCCCTTCGCTGCAAGCTGAAAGGCTATTTGCGTGTCGCTACTGCTTCCATTTCCATTTATTATCTCTCTCCATCATTCACTCCGCGGTCTATCGCCAACCCACCTTCGCTGACAGTGAGGACCCGGGACTGTCGCTACGGGTGCCGCCGCCGCCTTCGTTGTCAGGCAGACAATGAGACTCCCAGCCAAGCGGTAACAATCGGTCGCTGGAATTCGAACCTCACCAATCTACGAGCTTGTACGAGCCTCCTCGCCTAACACTTTGGGCTCCAGCGAAGGCTCGCTCGCGATAGCTACGCAATCCACTGTCGAGTCTATTCCTACCGCCACGCACTTCGAGAACAACAATCGTTCAGTCCGCAACCAGATCTCGCGGGAGTGGTGAGCGCCGCCAACACCCACCCACCCGCGAGCGACGCCTGTCAACACCCAGCGACCCAGATACCTCGCTCGGACATCGACGATAACATACACGACGACGATGATCACACGGATACAAACGGGGCTCTTAGCCCTCATTGCCTTCTTATCGTGTCTCCAATTCGCCGTGGCCGATAACACAAGATGGATCACATACCAGAACGCACAAGGCGAGACGGTGACGCTGGCCGACAACCGCAAGCCTTCCCTGTACACTCAGAACTTTGGTGACTGCTTGGGCGACAGTACCATCAACGTCACCCGATTCGATGCCGCATACTACAAAGACAACATGACAGTTTTGTTCCACTTGGCTGGTAACACTGGCGTTGCCAATGACAGCCTCATGATGTACATTGGCGTCTTTGCATATGGTGAAGCACGATTCGACCTGGTCTTCAACCCGTGCAATGCCAACATCTACAGCTTGTGTCCTCTCAACTCGAGTGTGCCCATCACCGCTAGCGGCATCATTCCAGTGTCCCAGTCCGATGTGGCCAACATACCTCCGATTGCACTCTCCATACCTGACTTTGAAGGAGAGGCTATTCTACGAATCTTCTCAAATACTACCCACGATGAGATTGCCTGCTACTCCGCCGTCATCACCAATGGAAACTCGTTTGGGCAGCCAGCGTCTGTTGGGACTGTTCTTGGCATCTTCACTGTGGTCGCTCTCATTGCATCTTTCGCGACAGCCGTCTACGGAGAGGCCATACCAACTATGAGGCTGCACTATGCGCACAGCTTGTCAGTTGGCGTTGTGTTTGCGGTCTGGCAGCACATCTTCTTTTCGGGCGCATTGTCAGTGAACTGGCCATCAGTGCTTGTTGCGTGGTGGAAGAACTTCGCATGGGCTGGAGGAATGATATACAGCTCTAGCATGCAGAGCAGTATTAACAACCTGGTCGGGAACAACGTTGGCAATACATCGCAAGTCGGAGCAGCTCAAGCCGGCTCACCGAATTCTGGAATCGGAGGCGGCTACGATATCAGCCAGATCTACAAGCGTGGACTTTCTTCAGGCTTCACGCGCGCAGCAAATCACCCAGTCGTAAGAAACATCGCATCCGAGATCTACAACCGCGACTACAGCAAGGTGCTTCGACGAGACCTATACCAGCGCGCCGCAGAACGAATGCTTCAGGCTCGAGACAACACAATCGCAGACGCTAGTGAGGGTTATCATTAGTACGGACAGCCAGTGCCGAACACCCTGCCTTTGCCTGGCAACTACTCTGGCTTCGCCGGTACCCTTGCTGAGGAGAACATCCCCGTCAGCAACGCGTTCATGACTGGTTTTCTGTGGTTCTTGATCATCCTAGTGCTCATGGTTACAGCAGTGATGGCCTTCAAGTGGATTCTAGAAGGCTTTGCGCGCATTAAGTGGATCAAACAAGACAAACTCAAGTTCTTCCGGGATCACTGGCTTGGCTACAGCGCCGTGGCTGCATTGCGAATCTGCTACATTGGGTGGTTTACGATGATGTTCTTGACCATCTTTCAATTCACGTTTGGCAACTCTGGGGCTACCAAGGGCATCGCGGCTCTCATCTTCTTGATTTTCTTCATTGGGATGCCTCTCATTGCTGGATACGCATTCTGGTACAAACAAGCCATCACAGGCACTGACTCGGGACCTGGAAATGCGGAAGAGTACAGGAAGCTCGGTAAGCTCCCAATCCCAAGGCTGCCCAGTAGGAAGGCGCCACAGACTACAGTCGCCGAGGAAGGGCTGCAAGCACCTCAAGTGCCACAGCATGCGCATAGCGAAAGCAAAGCAAGCCAGATGCCACTCTGGAAGCGAATGGCGTCAACCGGCAGTATCCTTGAGTCGGATGGCAACAGGAGAAGCATCCACGACGACGAGGATTACACCAAAAAGTTTGGATGGCTGGCTTCGCGCTTTCGACGCACTCGATGGTGGTTCTTCACCGCTTGGCTATTTTACGAGTTCTTGCGTGCGATCTTTTATGGTGGCGCCTCTGGCTACGCACAAGCTCAGGTGTTCGGGTTGCTCGTCATTGAGATCATCGCATTTGGTCTGATTGTGTGGATGCGACCTTTCGAAGGCCAACGACTGAACATCCTTGTCGTCTACTGCCTCGGATTCAGCAAGGTTGCCACAGTGGCGTTGTCCGCAGCCTTCGACATTCAGTTCAATCTTGCGCGCATCACGACTACCGTAATTGGCATTGTCATCATTGTCATTCAGGGTATTTTGACAATCATTACGATGATTGCGATCATTGTAGGAGCCATCAGCTCATACATGTCAGTTTCTCGTAACAAGGAAGACTTCCGACCTCGAAGGTGGGCCGGATTGCGAGAGAAATACTTTGATCATCTGGACCGCACAGTTAACGACGTGCCGCGTCCTCCAAAGCCACAACCACCTCCACCGGAGGAGCCGAAATTCGGATTCGAAATGAAGGGTATCAAGCGTGTGCAGAAGATTGAGGACGAGGACGAAGAGTTCCAGACTGAAATGACCGCTGACCCGAACGCGTCTTATTTGAGCATCGACGAACACTACACGCCTTCGCCTGTGATGTACAGGAGCACTGCAGATACTCCCCACAACCGAAGCCGAGCGAACAGCAGAGCGCCCAGCGTTGCGAGCATGAGCCTGGTCAGCCTGCCATACGGCGCCCGTCCTCATCGACCGAGCTGGAGCACAAGAGATTTCCAAGGATTCGACAGCGCGGCCGGAGATCTTTCATCTACTCCTGTCGACATGAGTAAGACTGTCGGCGAGGATGAACCGAAATCAACACCCTCGCGAAGTGCTACCATGCCGCTTCCCAGTACACTACGATCGCAGCCAAGCAGCAGCTCTCTTCGCGTTGGAGGTGATGTCAGCACTGCCGACACGATTGGCAGGGTGCCAGCTCCAGCAATTCGGCCACGATCAGGAACTATGGGCTCTGTCCGCAGTCTCCGTAATAGCTACATTACCGACATCCCAGAAGGCAGCAGAAGCACCGATTATCTAAACGCCGACTTCCCTTCGGCAGCCTCAAGCCAACCAGGAAGTCAGCGGAACTCCTACATTTCACACAGCGAAGGTCGTGCCGGCCCAAGCGCCTACGGGCGGGCTCACCCACTGACACCGGCGCTGGAGACAGATGAATGGGGCCTGCAAAAGACAGACTCCAAACCGCAATAGAAAGGCGGCTACATGCGCTTGGATGACTTGGATCGCAGGTGACGGACATGATTACCATCACCTAGCACACACATTTACACCAGCGAGTACAGTTTTACGATCGATTGGATGCATGGCGAATGGCTGGCGTTTTTGAAGCATGGCAACGGCGTTTGATGAACATCGATATTACAATATGAGAGCATCGAGTGGCTGACCGAATATGATGAAGAATGGTGGCTCTCTATTAATCACTCCTTCATTGGCATATTTGCAGACGATACCCACAAGCTAGCGAAGCACTTTCGAATATTAGTTGAGACGGCACGGAGTAGAAGAGATGGCGAGGCTCTTGCGCACTCGGATGGGAGGAAGAAAGACTTCAGTTCTGCATGGAGTAGACAGAGATCGAAGGGTACATAGATGGTAGCAGCAGCAGTTCACTGCGAGCACACGGCACGCACTGCTAGCTAGGCAGGACTCAGACGAATGAATGGGATATGACGCATCGAATATTCATAAATATGCCTCTCCATCCCTTCCTTCCTCTTACACACATAACACACAGACATCTCAATCTCTATCTTCCAAACTCCCCATCGCTGACCAATCTACATCATCATCGAATGCTTCGCTCGTGAATTCTTGGCGCATGCTGTTGAGACGTGCGCGGCCGGACTGATCGAATTCGAGAATGAGTTTTCGATGGCGTTCTTGCAGGATAATTGTTCGTTCGCCTGCGGCGAGTTGCAGGATAAGTGGTTCTCGAGCTTTTTCTGACAGGCCGAATTGTGTTGCTAGGAAGTTTATTTCTGTGAAGGGGTCTTGAAATATCGGCGTAGGAAGAGCGATAGCCGAATCGGTTGCGCTATGGTCTGTGGCTGGTTCTAATGGAACGATGGCGAATTCACTGGTCAACTTTGGCGGTGCATTCGAAGCTCCGGACAAGTAACGGTCGTCAACAATGCAGAAACGTGCGAGACCGAGATGGAGAGTGTGCAGGGCGAGGATTGTGTCTTTGAGATACCAGCCGCGGTTGAAGATCCAGTTTCCGATGGGGCGGAGGATGTATTTCTCGTTGGAGTTCTCATTCTCTCGGGTTTGGGAGGGAGGAGGTGGGGATGGGGATGTTTCTGATGTTGTTGTGGGAGTATGCTCATCTGTGGTATCACGGGTTATGAGATCGCTTTCTTCTTTGATGGGAGGACCGCGTTTGAGTAATCGGGCGGTGGAGTCGGCGCCGTGGAGTGTTCCGTTGAGCATATGCATATCCTAAACATCTTCCAGTCAGGGAGGGGGGAAGTTCATAAGCATAATGTATGCGATTGATGGATCGCCATACCCAGATATTGATCTGATCAACAACACCAACCAACTCCCCTCCGCACACCTTCAACCACCTCGCCAGCGGCGTCGCCGGCCCATCATCCAAATGAGCATTAAACCTCGTGAGCGCAAAGTACATCGCCAACGTCTCACGTCTCAATTGTCGACATGTTCGAGTTAAAGGGTGTTGGATGAGACCGGATTGGAGGGTGACGGCGTATTTGGATGAGAAGGTATATTCGTAGATGAGGTTGCGGAGTTCGCGGGGGAGGGAGGAGAGGGGGGATGTTTCCATTGGTAATGGAGGGAGGG